>MU847710.1:0-43908 GCA_032690845.1 Eleusine coracana subsp. coracana
TGTAACTGCTGGAGGAGGTACTCAGGGACGGTATCTTAAACCATAGGGAAGTATTTATTTTTATTAATATTATATACATATCTACTCTTTGAATTTTGCTTTTTTGTCGGTGCTTGGCCTTGCCGCAAGCTTTCTAGAAAAAAAAGTATGCCCCGAATGGATAACGGATGCAAAAGTTACGCTCATTTTAGGTTATAGGTCCTCATTTTTCATGTGCTTACACCCATGGTGTGCTGAACCGCGTGGCCGAGGTATGTGGGTTACCTTCCATCGGTTCCTTGTGTACCCATAAACTGCGGTAGTCTAGGTGCGGTTCATGATACAGTGGGCAAATCCTCCACCACGGTGGAGTTCGATGCTATATTGAATGTAACATGCTGGTAGTAGGAAGGTATTCGGGGCGGTATCTCAATCATCAGCGGAAGGTATTTATTGTGTTAAAATTATATACTATTCTCTCTTTGAATTTTGCTTTTTGTCTATGTTGGCCTCACTGCAAGCTCTCTAGAAAAAAAAAAAAGTATGCCCCGATCGGACAACGAATGCAAAAGTTATGCTCATTTTAGGTTATTGGTCTCGTTTTTCGTATGCTTACATCCACCGTGTGATGAACCGCATGACAGATTGATGTGGGTTACCTTCCATGGTTCCTTGTGTACCCATAAATACGGTAGTCTAGGTGCAGTTCATGATATGGTGGGCGAGTCCTCCACCGCGATGGAGTTTGATGTTGTATTGAATATAACATGCTAGTAGTAGGAGGTACTCGATGCGGTATCTCAACCATACGGAAGTATTTATTTTTAATAAAATTATGTTCTCTTCTACTCTTTGAATTTTTCTTTTGTGCGGTGTTGGCCTCGCTGCAAGCTTTCTAGAAAAAAAGTATGCCCCGAATGGATAACGGATGCAAAATGTTACGCTCATTTTAGGTTAGAGGTCTCATTTTTCATGTGCTTACATCCACGGTGTGATGAACCGCGTGCCCGATTGATGTGGGTTACCTTCCATGGTTCCTTATGTACCCATTAATGCAGTAGTCTAGGTGCGGTTCATGATATGGTGGGCGGGTCCTCCACTATGATGGAGTTCGATGTTGTATTGAATGTAACTGCTAGCTGTAGGAGGTACTCAGGGCGGTATCTCAACCATAGGGAAGTATTTATTTTTATTAATATTATATACTATTCTACTCTTTGAATTTTGCTTTTTGTCGGTGTTGGCCTTGCCGCAAGCTTTCTAGAAAAAAAGTATGCCCCGAATGGATAACGGATGCAAAAGTTACGCTCATTTTAGGTTATAGGTCTCATTTTTCATGTGCTTACACCCATGGTGTGCTGAACCGTGTGGCCGAGGGATGTGGGTTACCTTCCATGGTTCCTTTTGTACCCATAAACTCAAGAGTCTAGGCGCGGTTCATGATATGGTGGGCGAGTACTCCACCACGATGGAGTTCGATGTTGTATTGGATGTAACTGCTAGCTGTAGGAGGTACTCTGGGCGGTATCTTAACCATAGGGAAGTATTTATTTTGTAAAAAATAATATACTATTCTACTCTTTGAATTTCACTTTTTGTCAGTGTTGGCCTCGCTGCAAGCTCTCTAAAAAAAAGTATGGCCCGATCGGACAACGGATGGAAAAGTTATGCTCGTTTTAGGTTATTGGTCTCCTTTTTCGTGTGCTTACATCCACGGTGTGATGAACCGCGTGCCCGATTGATCTGGGTTACCTTCCATGGTTTCTTGTGTAATCATAAATGCGGTAGTCTAGGTGCGATCATGATACGGTGGGCGAGTCCTCCACCGCTATGGAGTTGGATGTTGTATTGAATGTAACATGCTGGTAGTAGGAGGTATTCGGGGCGGTATCCTAACCATAGGGAAGTATTTATTTTGTGAAATATTATATGCTATTGTACTCTTTGAATTTTGCTTTTTGTCAGTGTTGACCTCACACCATGCTTTCTAGAAAAAAATACTACACCTGATCAGACAACGGATGCAAAAGTTATGCTCGTTTTTGGTTATTGGTCTCCTTTTTCGTGTGCTTACATTCACGGTGTGATGAACCGCGTGCCCGATTGATGTGGGTTACCTTCCATGGTTCCTTATGTACCCATTAATGCAGTTAGTCTAGGTGCGGTTCATGATATGGTGGGCGGGTCCTCCACTATGATGGAGTTCGATGTTGTATTGAATGTAACTGCTAGTTGTAGGAGGTACTCAGGGCGGTATCTCAACCATAGGGAAGTATTTATTTTTATTAATATTAGATACTATTCTACTCTTTGAATTTTGCTTTTTGTCGGTGTTGGCCTTGCCGCAAGCTTTCTAGAAAAAAAGTATGCCCCGAATGGATAACGGATGCAAAAGTTACGCTCATTTTAGGTTATAGGTCTCATTTTTCATGTGCTTACACCCATGGTGTGCTGAACCGCGTGGCCGAGGTATGTGGGTTACCTTCCATGGTTCCTTTTGTAACCATAAACTCGGTAGTCTAGGTGCGGTTCATGATACAGTGGGCAAATCCTCCACCACGGTGGAGTTCGATGCTATATTGAATGTAACATGCTGGTAGTAGGAGGTATTCGGGGCGGTATCTCAATCATCGGGAAGTATTTATTGTGTTAAAAATTATATACTATTCTACTCTTTGAATTTTGCTTTTTGTCTATGTTGGCCTCACTGCAAGCTCTCTAGAAAAAAAAAAGTATGCCCCGATCGGACAACGAATGCAAAAGTTATGCTCATTTTAGGTTATTGGTCTCGTTTTTCGTATGCTTACATCCACCGTGTGATGAACCGCATGACAGATTGATGTGGGTTACCTTCCATGGTTCCTTGTGTACCCATAAATACGGTAGTCTAGGTGCAGTTCATGATATGGTGGGCGAGTCCTCCACCGCGATGGAGTTTGATGTTGTATTGAATATAACATGCTAGTAGTAGGAGGTACTCGATGCGGTATCTCAACCATACGGAAGTATTTATTTTTAATAAAATTATGTTCTCTTCTACTCTTTGAATTTTTCTTTTTGTCGGTGTTGGCCTCGCTGCAAGCTTTCTAGAAAAAAAGTATGCCCCGAATGGATAACGGATGCAAAAGTTACGCTCATTTTAGGTTAGAGGTCTCATTTTTCATGTGCTTACATCCACGGTGTGATGAACCGCGTGCCCGATTGATGTGGGTTACCTTCCATGGTTCCTTATGTACCCATTAATGCAGTAGTCTAGGTGCGGTTCATGATATGGTGGGCGGGTCCTCCACTATGATGGAGTTCGATGTTGTATTGAATGTAACTGCTAGCTGTAGGAGGTACTCAGGGCGGTATCTCAACCATAGGGAAGTATTTATTTTATTAATATTATATACTATTCTACTCTTTGAATTTTGCTTTTTGTCGGTGTTGGCCTTGCCGCAAGCTTTCTAGAAAAAAAGTATGCCCCGAATGGATAACGGATGCAAAGTTACGCTCATTTTAGGTTATAGGTCTCATTTTTCATGTGCTTACACCCATGGTGTGCTGAACCGTGTGGCCGAGGGATGTGGGTTACCTTCCATGGTTCCTTTTGTACCCATAAACTCAAGAGTCTAGGCGCGGTTCATGATATGGTGGGCGAGTACTCCACCACGATGGAGTTCGATGTTGTATTGGATGTAACTGCTAGCTGTAGGAGGTACTCTGGGCGGTATCTTAACCATAGGGAAGTATTTATTTTGTAAAAAATAATATACTATTCTACTCTTTGAATTTCACTTTTTGTCAGTGTTGGCCTCGCTGCAAGCTCTCTAAAAAAAGTATGGCCCGATCGGACAACGGATGGAAAAGTTATGCTCGTTTTAGGTTATTGGTCTCCTTTTTCGTGTGCTTACATCCACGGTGTGATGAACCGCGTGCCCGATTGATCTGGGTTACCTTCCATGGTTTCTTGTGTAATCATAAATGCGGTAGTCTAGGTGCGATCATGATACGGTGGGCGAGTCCTCCACCGCTATGGAGTTGGATGTTGTATTGAATGTAACATGCTGGTAGTAGGAGGTATTCGGGGCGGTATCCTAACCATAGGGAAGTATTTATTTTGTGAAATATTATATGCTATTGTACTCTTTGAATTTTGCTTTTTGTCAGTGTTGACCTCACACCATGCTTTCTAGAAAAAAATACTACACCCTGATCAGACAACGGATGCAAAAGTTATGCTCGTTTTTGGTTATTGGTCTCCTTTTTCGTGTGCTTACATTCACGGTGTGATGAACCGCGTGCCCGATTGATGTGGGTTACCTTCCATGGTTCCTTATGTACCCATTAATGCAGTAGTCTAGGTGCGGTTCATGATATGGTGGGCGGGTCCTCCACTATGATGGAGTTCGATGTTGTATTGAATGTAACTGCTAGTTGTAGGAGGTACTCAGGGCGGTATCTCAACCATAGGGAAGTATTTATTTTTATTAATATTAGATACTATTCTACTCTTTGAATTTTGCTTTTTGTCGGTGTTGGCCTTGCCGCAAGCTTTCTAGAAAAAAAGTATGCCCCGAATGGATAACGGATGCAAAAGTTACGCTCATTTTAGGTTATAGGTCTCATTTTTCATGTGCTTACACCCATGGTGTGCTGAACCGTGTGGCCGAGGGATGTGGGTTACCTTCCATGGTTCCTTTTGTACCCATAAACTCAAGAGTCTAGGCGCGGTTCATGATATGGTGGGCGAGTACTCCACCACGATGGAGTTCGATGTTGTATTGGATGTAACTGCTAGCTGTAGGAGGTACTCTGGGCGGTATCTTAACCATAGGGAAGTATTTATTTTGTAAAAAATAATATACTATTCTACTCTTTGAATTTCACTTTTTGTCAGTGTTGGCCTCGCTGCAAGCTCTCTAAAAAAAAGTATGGCCCGATCGGACAACGGATGGAAAAGTTATGCTCGTTTTAGGTTATTGGTCTCCTTTTTCGTGTGCTTACATCCACGGTGTGATGAACCGCGTGCCCGATTGATCTGGGTTACCTTCCATGGTTTCTTGTGTAATCATAAATGCGGTAGTCTAGGTGCGATCATGATACGGTGGGCGAGTCCTCCACCGCTATGGAGTTGGATGTTGTATTGAATGTAACATGCTGGTAGTAGGAGGTATTCGGGGCGGTATCCTAACCATAGGGAAGTATTTATTTTGTGAAATATTATATGCTATTGTACTCTTTGAATTTGCTTTTTGTCAGTGTTGACCTCACACCATGCTTTCTAGAAAAAAATACTACACCCTGATCAGACAACGGATGCAAAAGTTATGCTCGTTTTTGGTTATTGGTCTCCTTTTTCGTGTGCTTACATTCACGGTGTGATGAACCGCGTGCCCGATTGATGTGGGTTACCTTCCATGGTTCCTTATGTACCCATTAATGCAGTAGTCTAGGTGCGGTTCATGATATGGTGGGCGGGTCCTCCACTATGATGGAGTTCGATGTTGTATTGAATGTAACTGCTAGTTGTAGGAGGTACTCAGGGCGGTATCTCAACCATAGGGAAGTATTTATTTTTATTAATATTAGATACTATTCTACTCTTTGAATTTTGCTTTTTGTCGGTGTTGGCCTTGCCGCAAGCTTTCTAGAAAAAAAGTATGCCCCGAATGGATAACGGATGCAAAAGTTACGCTCATTTTAGGTTATAGGTCTCATTTTTCATGTGCTTACACCCATGGTGTGCTGAACCGTGTGGCCGAGGGATGTGGGTTACCTTCCATGGTTCCTTTTGTACCCATAAACTCAAGAGTCTAGGCGCGGTTCATGATATGGTGGGCAAGTACTCCACCACGATGGAGTTCGATGTTGTATTGGATGTAACATGCTGGCAGTAGGAGGTATTCAGGGCGGTATCTCAACCATAGGGAAGTATTTATTTTGTAAAAAATTATATACTATTCTACTCTTTGAATTTCACTTTTTGTCAGTGTTAGCCTCGCTGCAAGCTCTCTAAAAAAAAGTATGGCCCGATCGGACAACGGATGGAAAAGTTATGCTCGTTTTAGGTTATTGGTCTCCTTTTTCGTGTGCTTACATCCACGGTGTGATGAACCGCGTGCCCGATTGATCTGGGTTACTTTCCATGGTTTCTTGTGTAATCACAAATGCGGTAGTCTAGGTGCGATCATGATACGGTGGGCGAGTCCTCCACCGCGATGGAGTAGGATGTTGTATTGAATGTAACATGCTGGTAGTAGGAGGTATTCGGGGTGGTATCTCAACCATAGGGAAGTATTTATTTTGTAAAATATTATATACTATTGTACTCTTTGAATTTTGCTTTTTCTCAGTGTTGACCTCGCTGCATGCTTTCTAGAAAACAAATACTACACCCTGATTAGACAACGGATGCAAAAGTTATGCTCGTTTTAGGTTATTGGTCTCCTTTTTTGTGTGCTTACATTCACGGTGTGATGAACCGCATGCCCGATTGATGTGGGTTACCTTCCATGGTTCCTTATGTACCCATTAATGCAGTAGTCTAGGTGCGGTTCATGATATGGTGGGCGAGTCCTCCACCGTGATGGAGTTCGATGTTGTATTGAATGTAACTGCTAGTAGTAGGAGGTACTCAGGGCGGTATCTCAATCATAGGGAAGTATTTATTTTTATTAATATTATATACTATTATACTCTTTGAATTTTGCTTTTTGTCGGTGTTGGCCTTGCCGCAAGCTTTCTAGAAAAAAAGTATGCCCCGAATGGATAACGGATGCAAAAGTTACGCTCATTTTAGGTTATAGGTCTCATTTTTCATGTGCTTACACCCATGGTGTGCCGAACCGTGTGGCCAAGGGATGTGGGTTACCTTCCATGGTTCCTTTTGTACCCATAAACTCAAGAGTCTAGGCGCGGTTCATGATATGGTGGGCGAGTACTCCACAACGATGGAGTTCGATGTTGTATTGAATGTAACATGCTGGCAGTAGGAGGTATTCGGGGCGGTATCTCAACCATAGGGAAGTATTTATTTTGTAAAAAATTATATACTATTCTACTCTTTGAATTTCACATTTTGTCAGTGTTGGCCTCGCTGCAAGCTCTCTAAAAAAAAGTATGCCCTGATCGGACAACGGATGGAAAAGTTATGCTCGTTTTAGGTTATTGGTCTCCTTTTTCGTGTGCTTACATCCACGGTGTGATGAACCGCGTGCCCGATTGATCTGGGTTACCTTCCATGGTTTCTTGTGTAATCATAAATGCGGTAGTCTAGGTGCGATCATGATACAGTGGGCGAGTCCTCCACCGCGATGGAGTAGGATGTTGTATTGAATGCAACATGCTGGTAGTAGGAGGTATTCGGGGCGGTATCTCAACCATAGGGAAGTATTTATTTTGTGAAATTTTATATACTATTGTACTCTTTGAATTTTGCTTTTTGTCAGTGTTGACCTCGCTGCATGCTTTCTCGAAAAAAAAATACTACACCCTGATCAGACAACGGATGCAAAAGTTATGCTCGTTTTAGGTTATTGGTCTCCTTTTTCGTGTGCTTACATTCACGGTGTGATGAACCGTGTGCCCGATTGATGTGGGTTATCTTCCATGGTTCCTTATGTACCCATTAATGCAGTAGTCTAGGTGCGGTTCATGATATGGTGGGTGAGTCCTCCACCGTGATGGAGTTCGATGTTGTATTGAATGTAACTGCTAGCAGTAGGAGGTACTCAGGGCAGTATCTCAACCATAGGGAAGCATTTATTTTTATTAATATTATATACTATTCTACTCTTTGAATTTTGCTTTTTGTCGGTGTTGGCCTTGCCGCAAGCTTTCTAGAAAAAAAGTATGCCCCGAATGGATAACGGATGCAAAAGTTACGCTCATTTTAGGTTATAGGTCTCATTTTTCATGTGCTTACACCCATGGTGTGCTGAACCATGTGGCCGAGGGATGTGGGTTACCTTCCATGGTTCCTTGTGTGCGCATAAACTCTAGAGTCTAGGCGCGGTTCATGATATGGTGGGCGAGTACTCCACCACGATGGAGTTCGATGTTGTATTGAATGTAACATGCTGGCAGTAGGAGGTATTCGGGGCGGTATCTCAACCATAGGGAAGTATTTATTTTGTAAAAAATTATATACTATTCTACTCTTTGAATTTCACTTTTTGTCAGTGTTGGCCTCGCTGCAAGCTCTCTAAAAAAAAAGTATGGCCCGATCGGACAACGGATGGAAAAGTTATGCTCGTTTTAGGTTATTGGTCTCCTTTTTTGTGTGCTTACATCCACGGTGTTATGAACCGCGTGCCCGATTGATCTGGGTTACTTTCCATGGTTTCTTGTGTAATCACAAATGCGGTAGTCTAGGTGCGATCATGATACGGTGGGCGAGTCCTCCACCGCGATGGAGTAGGATGTTGTATTGAATGTAACATGCTGGTAGTAGGAGGTATTCGGGGTGGTATCTCAACCATAGGGAAGTATTTATTTTGTGAAATATTATATACTATTGTACTCTTTGAATTTTGCTTTTTGTCAGTGTTGACCTCGCTGCATGCTTTCTAGAAAACAAATACTACACCCTGAACGAACAACGAACGCAAAAGTTTTGCTCATTTTAGGTTATAGGTCTTATTTTTTGTGTGCTTACACCCACGGTGTGCTGAACCGCGTGGCCGAGGGATGCGGGTTACCTTCCATGGTTTCTTGTGTACCCATAAACTCGGTAGTCTAGGCGCGGTTCATGATATGGTGGGCGAGTCCTCCACCGTGATGGAGTTCGATGTTGTATTGAATGTAACTGCTAGTAGTAGGAGGTACTCAGGGCGGTATCTCAATCATAGGGAAGTATTTATTTTTATTAATATTATATACTATTATACTCTTTGAATTTTGCTTTTTGTCGGTGTTGGCCTTGCCGCAAGCTTTCTAGAAAAAAAGTATGCCCCGAATGGATAACGGATGCAAAAGTTACGCTCATTTTAGGTTATAGGTCTCATTTTTCATCTAGAGTTTATGCTACACCCGATTGATCTGGGTTACCTTCCATGGTTTCTTGTGTAATCATAAATGCGGTAGTCTAGGTGCGATCATGATACAGTGGGCGAGTCCTCCACCGCGATGGAGTAGGATGTTGTATTGAATGCAACATGCTGGTAGTAGGAGGTATTCGGGGCGGTATCTCAACCATAGGGAAGTATTTATTTTGTGAAATTTTATATACTATTGTACTCTTTGAATTTTTCTTTCTGTCAGTGTTGACCTCGCTGCATGCTTTCTCGAAAAAAAAATACTACACCCTGATCAGACAACGGATGCAGAAGTTATCCTCGTTTTAGGTTATTGGTCTCCTTTTTTTGGTGTGCTTACATCCACGGTGTGATGAACCGCATGCCCGATTGATGTGGGCTAACTTCCATGGTTCCTTGTGTACCCATAAATGCGGTAGTCTAGGCGCGGTTCATCATATGGTGGGCGAGTCCTCCACCACGATGGAGTTCGATGTTGTATTGAATCTAACATGCTAGCAGTAGGAGGTACTCGGGGCGATGTCTCAACCATAGGAAAGTATTTATTTTTAATAATATTATTTACTATTCTACTCTTTGAATTTTGCTTTTTGTCGGTGTTGGCCTTGCCGCAAGCTTTCTAGAAAAAAAGTATGCCCCGAATGGATAACGGATGCAAAAGTTACGCTCATTTTAGGTTATAGGTCTCATTTTTCATGTGCTTACACCCATGGTGTGCTGAACCGTGTGGCCGAGGGATGTGGGTTACCTTCCATGGTTCCTTGTGTGCCCATAAACTCTAGAGTCTAGGCGCGGTTCATGATATGGTGGGCGAGTACTCCACCACGATGGAGTTCGATGTTGTATTGAATGTAACATGCTGGCAGTAGGAGGTATTCGGGGCGGTGTCTCAACCATAGGGAAGTATTTATTTTGTAAAAATTTTATACTATTCTACTCTTTGAATTTCCCTTTTTGTCAGTGTTGGCCTCGCTGCAAGCTTTCTCGAAAAAATAGCTATGCCCCGATCGGACAACGAATGCAAAAGTTATGCTCGTTTTAGCTTATTAGTCTCCTTTTTCGTGTGCTTACATCCACGGTGTGATGAACCACATGCCCGATTGATGTGGGTTACCTTCCATGGTTCCATGTATACCCATAAATGTAGTAGTCAAGGCGCGGTTCATGATATGGTGGGCGAGTGCTCCACCATGATGGAGTTCGATGTTGTATCAAATGTAACATGCTAGTAGTAGGAGGTACTCGGGGCGATATCTCGAGCATAGGGAAGTATTTATTTTTAATAAAGTTATATACTATTCTACTCTTTGAATTTTGCTTTTTGTCGGTGTTGGCCTCTCCGCAAACTTTCTAGAAAAAAAGTATGCCCCGAATGGATAACGGATGCAAAAGTTATGCTCGTTTTAGATTATAGGTCTCATTTTTTGTGTGCTTACACCCATGGTGTGCCGAACCGTGTGGCCGAGCGATGTGGGTTACCTTCCATGTTATGCTCGTTTTAGATTATAGGTCTCATTTTTTGTGTGCTTACACCCATGGTGTGCCGAACCGTGTGGCCAAGGGATGTGGGTTACCTTCCATGGTTCCTTTTGTACCCATAAACTCAAGAGTCTAGGCGCGGTTCATGATATGGTGGGCAAGTACTCCACCACGATGGAGTTCGATGTTGTATTGGATGTAACATGCTGGCAGTAGGAGGTATTCAGGGCGGTATCTCAACCATAGGGAAGTATTTATTTTGTAAAAAATTATATACTATTCTACTCTTTGAATTTCACTTTTTGTCAGTGTTGGCCTCGCTGCAAGCTTTCTAGAAAAAAAAGTATGCCCCGATCGGACAATGGATGCAGAAGTTATCCTCGTTTTAGGTTATTGGTCTCCTTTTTTTGGTGTGCTTACATCCACGGTGTGATGAACCGCATGCCCGATTGATGTGGGCTAACTTCCATGGTTCCTTGTGTACCCATAAATGCGGTAGTCTAGGCGCGGTTCATCATATGGTGGGCGAGTCCTCCACCACGATGGAGTTCGATGTTGTATTGAATGTAACATGCTAGCAGTAGGAGGTACTCGGGGCGGTGTCTCAACCATAGGAAAGTATTTATTTTTAATAATATTATACTATTCTACTCTTTGAATTTTGCTTTTTGTCGGTGTTGGCCTTGCCGCAAGCTTTCTAGAAAAAAAGTATGCCCCGAATGGATAACGGATGCAAAAGTTACGCTCATTTTAGGTTATAGGTCTCATTTTTCATGTGCTTACACCCATGGTGTGCTGAACCGTGTGGCCGAGGGATGTGGGTTACCTTCCACGGTTCCTTGTGTGCCCATAAACTCTAGAGTCTAGGCGCGGTTCATGATATGGTGGGCGAGTACTCCACCACGATGGAGTTCGATGTTGTATTGAATGTAACATGCTGGCAGTAGGAGGTATTCGGGGCGGTATCTCAACCATAGGGAAGTATTTATTTTGTACAAATTTTTATACTATTCTACTCTTTGAATTTCCCTTTTTGTCAGTGTTGGCCTCGCTGCAAGCTTTCTCGAAAAAATAGCTATGCCCCGATCGGACAAAGATTGCAAAAGTTATGCTCGTTTTAGCTTATTAGTCTCCTTTTTCGTGTGCTTACATCCACGGTGTGATGAACCACATGCCCGATTGATGTGGGTTACCTTCCATGGTTCCATGTATACCCATAAATGTAGTAGTCAAGGCGCGGTTCATGATATGGTGGGCGAGTGCTCCACCGCGATGGAGTTCGATGTTGTATCAAATGTAACATGCTAGTAGTAGGAGGTACTCGGGGCGATATCTCGACCATAGGGAAGTATTTATTTTTAATAAAGTTATATACTATTCTACTCTTTGAATTTTGCTTTTTGTCGGTGTTGGCCTCTCCGCAAACTTTCTAGAAAAAAAGTATGCCCCGAACGAACAACAGATGCAAAAGTTACGCTCGTTTTAGGTTATAGGTCTCATTTTTCGTGTGCTTACACCCACGGTGTGCCGAACCGTGTGGCCGAGGGATGTGGGTTACCTTGCATGGTTCCTTGTGTACCTATAAACTGGAGAGTCTAGGCATGGTTCATGATACGGTGGACGAGTCCTCCACCGCGATGGAGTTCGATGCTGTATTGAATGTAACATGCTATCAGTAGGAGGTATTCGGGGCGGTATCTCAACCATAGGGAAGTATTTATTTTGTAAACAATTATATACTATTCTACTCTATGAATTTCACTTTTTGTCAGTGTTGGCCCGATCGGACAACGGATGCAAAAGTATGCTCGTTTTAGGTTATTGGTCTCGTTTTGCGTATGCCTACATCCACGGTGTGATGAACCACATGACTGATTTATGTGGGTTACCTTCCATGGTTCCTTGTGTACCCATAAATACGGTAGTCTAGGTGCAGTTCATGATATGGTGGGCGAGTCCTCCACCGCGATGGAGTTTGATGTTGTATTGAATATAACATGCTAGTAGTAGGAGGTACTCGGGTGGTATCTCAACCATAGGGAAGTATTTATCTTTAATAAAATTATGTTCTCTTCTACTATTTGAATTTTGCTTTTTGTCGGTGTTGGCCTCACCGCAAACTTTGTAGAAAAGAAGTATGCCCCGAACGGACAATAGATGCAAAAGTTACGCTCATTTTAGGTTATTGGTCTCATTTTTCATGTGCTTACACCCACAGTGTGCTGAACCGCGTGGCCGAGGGATGTGGGTTACCTTCCATGGTTCCTTGTGTACCAATAAACTGGAGAGTCTAGGCATGGTTCATGATATGGTGGGTGAGTCCTCCACCGCGATGGAGTTCGATGCTGTATTGAATGTAACATGCTGGTAGTAGGAGGTATTTAGGGTGGTATCTCAACCATAGGGAAGTATTTATTTTGTAAAAAATTACATACTATTCTACTATTTGAATTTCGCTTTTTGTCGGTGTTGCCCTCGCTGCAAGCTTTCTAAAAAAAAAGTATGCCCTGATCGGACAACGGAAGCAAAAGTTATCCTCGTTTTAGGTTATTGGTCTCCTTTTTCATGTGCTTACATCCACGGTGTGATGAACCGTGTGCCCGATTGATGTGGGTTACCTTCCATGGTTCCTTGTGTACCCATAAATGAGGTAGTCTAGGCGCGGTTCATCCTCCACCGTGATGGAATTCAATGTTGTATTGAATGTAACATGCTAGTAGTAGGAGGTACTCGGGGCGGTATCTCGACCATAGGGAAGTATTTATATTTAATAATATTATATACTATTCTACTCTTTGAATTTTGCTTTTTGTCGATGTTGGCCTTGCCGCAAGCTTTCTAGAAAAAAAGTATGCCCCGAATGGATAACGGATGCAAAAGTTATGCTCGTTTTAGATTATAGGTCTCATTTTTTGTGTGCTTACACCCACGGTGTGCTGAACCGTGTGGCCGAGGGATGTGGGTTACCTTCCATGGTTCCTTGTGTACCCATAAACTCGAGAGTCTAGGATCGGTTCATGATACGGTGGGCGAGTACTCCACTGCGATGGAGATCGATGTTGTATTGAATGTAACATGCTGGCAGTAGGAGGTATTCGGGGCGGTATCTCAACCATAGGGAAGTATTTTTTTTGTAAAAAATTATATACTATTCTACTCTTTGAATTTCCCTTTTTGTCAGGTTTGGCCTCGCTGCAAGCTTTCTCAAAAAAATAGGTATGCCCCGATCGGACCACGGAATGAAAAAGTTATGCTCGTTTTAGGTTATTAGTCTCCTTTTTCGTGTGCTTACATCCACGGTGTGATGAACCGCGTGCCCGATTGATGTGGGTTACCTTCCATGGTTCCTTGTATACCCATAAATGTAGTAGTCAAGGCGCGGTTCATGATATGGTCGGCGAGTGCTCCACCGCGATGGAGTTCGATGTTGTATCGAATGTAACATGCTAGTAGTAGGAGGTACTCGGGGCGATATCTCGACCATAGGGAAGTATTTATTTTTAATAAAGATATATACTATTCTACTCTTTGAATTTCGCTTTTTGTCGATGTTGGCCTCACCGCAAACTTTCTAAAAAAAAAGTATGCCCTGATCGGACAACGGAAGCAAAAGTTATCCTCGTTTTAGGTTATTGGTCTCCTTTTTCATGTGCTTACATCCACGGTGTGATGAACCGTGTGCCCGATTGATGTGGGTTACCTTCCATGGTTCCTTGTGTACCCATAAATGAGGTAGTCTAGGCGCGGTTCATCCTCCACCGTGATGGAATTCAATGTTGTATTGAATGTAACATGCTAGTAGTAGGAGGTACTCGGGGCGGTATCTCGACCATAGGGAAGTATTTATATTTAATAATATTATATACTATTCTACTCTTTGAATTTTGCTTTTTGTCGATGTTGGCCTTGCCGCAAGCTTTCTAGAAAAAAAGTATGCCCCGAATGGATAACGGATGCAAAAGTTATGCTCGTTTTAGATTATAGGTCTCATTTTTTGTGTGCTTACACCCACGGTGTGCTGAACCGTGTGGCCGAGGGATGTGGGTTACCTTCCATGGTTCCTTGTGTACCCATAAACTCGAGAGTCTAGGATCGGTTCATGATACGGTGGGCGAGTACTCCACTGCGATGGAGATCGATGTTGTATTGAATGTAACATGCTGGCAGTAGGAGGTATTCGGGGCGGTATCTCAACCATAGGGAAGTATTTTTTTTGTAAAAAATTATATACTATTCTACTCTTTGAATTTCCCTTTTTGTCAGGTTTGGCCTCGCTGCAAGCTTTCTCAAAAAAATAGGTATGCCCCGATCGGACAACGGATGCAAAAGTTATGATCGTTTTAGGTTATTAGTCTCCTTTTTCGTGTGCTTACATCCACGGTGTGATGAACCGCGTGCCCGATTGATGTGGGTTACCTTCCATGGTTCCTTGTATACCCATAAATGTAGTATCCAAGGCGCGGTTCATGATATGGTCGGCGAGTGCTCCACCGCGATGGAGTTCGATGTTGTATCGAATGTAACATGCTAGTAGTAGGAGGTACTCGGGGCGATATCTCGACCATAGGGAAGTATTTATTTTTAATAAAGATATATACTATTCTACTCTTTGAATTTTGCTTTTTGTCGGTGTTGGCCTCACCGCAAACTTTCTAGAAAAAAAGTATGTCCCGAATGGATAACAGATGCAAAAGTTATGCTCATTTTAGATTATAGGTCTCATTTTTTGTGTGCTTACACCCACGGTGTGCCGAACCGTGTGGCCGAGGGATGTGGGTTACCTTGCATGGTTCCTTGTGTACCTATAAACTGGAGAGTCTAGGCATGGTTCATGATACGGTGGACGAGTCCTCCACCGCGATGGAGTTCGATGCTGTATTGAATGTAACATGCTATCAGTAGGAGGTATTCGGGGCGGTATCTCAACCATAGGGAAGTATTTATTTTGTAAACAATTATATACTATTCTACTCTATGAATTTCACTTTTTGTCAGTGTTGGCCCGATCGGACAACGGATGCAAAAGTATGCTCGTTTTAGGTTATTGGTCTCGTTTTGCGTATGCCTACATCCACGGTGTGATGAACCACATGACTGATTTATGTGGGTTACCTTCCATGGTTCCTTGTGTACCCATAAATACGGTAGTCTAGGTGCAGTTCATGATATGGTGGGCGAGTCCTCCACCGCGATGGAGTTTGATGTTGTATTGAATATAACATGCTAGTAGTAGGAGGTACTCGGGTGGTATCTCAACCATAGGGAAGTATTTATCTTTAATAAAATTATGTTCTCTTCTACTATTTGAATTTTGCTTTTTGTCGGTGTTGGCCTCACCGCAAACTTTGTAGAAAAGAAGTATGCCCCGAACGGACAATAGATGCAAAAGTTACGCTCATTTTAGGTTATTGGTCTCATTTTTCATGTGCTTACACCCACAGTGTGCTGAACCGCGTGGCCGAGGGATGTGGGTTACCTTCCATGGTTCCTTGTGTACCAATAAACTGGAGAGTCTAGGCATGGTTCATGATATGGTGGGTGAGTCCTCCACCGCGATGGAGTTCGATGCTGTATTGAATGTAACATGCTGGTAGTAGGAGGTATTTAGGGTGGTATCTCAACCATAGGGAAGTATTTATTTTGTAAAAAATTACATACTATTCTACTATTTGAATTTCGCTTTTTGTCGGTGTTGCCCTCGCTGCAAGCTTTCTAAAAAAAAAGTATGCCCTGATCGGACAACGGAAGCAAAAGTTATCCTCGTTTTAGGTTATTGGTCTCCTTTTTCATGTGCTTACATCCACGGTGTGATGAACCGTGTGCCCGATTGATGTGGGTTACCTTCCATGGTTCCTTGTGTACCCATAAATGAGGTAGTCTAGGCGCGGATCATCCTCCACCGTGATGGAATTCAATGTTGTATTGAATGTAACATGCTAGTAGTAGGAGGTACTCGGGGCGGTATCTCGACCATAGGGAAGTATTTATATTTAATAATATTATATACTATTCTACTCTTTGAATTTTGCTTTTTGTCGATGTTGGCCTTGCCGCAAGCTTTCTAGAAAAAAAGTATGCCCCGAATGGATAACGGATGCAAAAGTTATGCTCGTTTTAGATTATAGGTCTCATTTTTTGTGTGCTTACACCCACGGTGTGCTGAACCGTGTGGCCGAGGGATGTGGGTTACCTTCCATGGTTCCTTGTGTACCCATAAACTCGAGAGTCTAGGATCGGTTCATGATACGGTGGGCGAGTACTCCACTGCGATGGAGATCGATGTTGTATTGAATGTAACATGCTGGCAGTAGGAGGTATTCGGGGCGGTATCTCAACCATAGGGAAGTATTTTTTTGTAAAAAATTATATACTATTCTACTCTTTGAATTTCCCTTTTTGTCAGGTTTGGCCTCGCTGCAAGCTTTCTCAAAAAAATAGGTATGCCCCGATCGGACAACGGATGCAAAAGTTATGCTCGTTTTAGGTTATTAGTCTCCTTTTTCGTGTGCTTACATCCACGGTGTGATGAACCGCGTGCCCGATTGATGTGGGTTACCTTCCATGGTTCCTTGTATACCCATAAATGTAGTAGCCAAGGCGCGGTTCATGATATGGTCGGCGAGTGCTCCACCGCGATGGAGTTCGATGTTGTATCGAATGTAACATGCTAGTAGTAGGAGGTACTCGGGGCGATATCTCGACCATAGGGAAGTATTTATTTTTAATAAAGATATATACTATTCTACTCTTTGAATTTTGCTTTTTGTCGGTGTTGGCCTCACCGCAAACTTTCTAGAAAAAAAGTATGTCCCGAATGGATAACAGATGCAAAAGTTATGCTCATTTTAGATTATAGGTCTCATTTTTTGTGTGCTTACACCCACGGTGTGCCGAACCGTGTGGCCGAGGGATGTGGGTTACCTTGCATGGTTCCTTGTGTACCTATAAACTGGAGAGTCTAGGCATGGTTCATGATACGGTGGACGAGTCCTCCACCGCGATGGAGTTCGATGCTGTATTGAATGTAACATGCTATCAGTAGGAGGTATTCGGGGCGGTATCTCAACCATAGGGAAGTATTTATTTTGTAAACAATTATATACTATTCTACTCTATGAATTTCACTTTTTGTCAGTGTTGGCCCGATCGGACAACGGATGCAAAAGTATGCTCGTTTTAGGTTATTGGTCTCGTTTTGCGTATGCCTACATCCACGGTGTGATGAACCACATGACTGATTTATGTGGGTTACCTTCCATGGTTCCTTGTGTACCCATAAATACGGTAGTCTAGGTGCAGTTCATGATATGGTGGGCGAGTCCTCCACCGCGATGGAGTTTGATGTTGTATTGAATATAACATGCTAGTAGTAGGAGGTACTCGGGTGGTATCTCAACCATAGGGAAGTATTTATCTTTAATAAAATTATGTTCTCTTCTACTATTTGAATTTTGCTTTTTGTCGGTGTTGGCCTCACCGCAAACTTTGTAGAAAAGAAGTATGCCCCGAACGGACAATAGATGCAAAAGTTACGCTCATTTTAGGTTATTGGTCTCATTTTTCATGTGCTTACACCCACAGTGTGCTGAACCGCGTGGCCGAGGGATGTGGGTTACCTTCCATGGTTCCTTGTGTACCAATAAACTGGAGAGTCTAGGCATGGTTCATGATATGGTGGGTGAGTCCTCCACCGCGATGGAGTTCGATGCTGTATTGAATGTAACATGCTGGTAGTAGGAGGTATTTAGGGTGGTATCTCAACCATAGGGAAGTATTTATTTTGTAAAAAATTACATACTATTCTACTATTTGAATTTCGCTTTTTGTCGGTGTTGCCCTCGCTGCAAGCTTTCTAAAAAAAAAGTATGCCCTGATCGGACAACGGAAGCAAAAGTTATCCTCGTTTTAGGTTATTGGTCTCCTTTTTCATGTGCTTACATCCACGGTGTGATGAACCGTGTGCCCGATTGATGTGGGTTACCTTCCATGGTTCCTTGTGTACCCATAAATGAGGTAGTCTAGGCGCGGTTCATCCTCCACCGTGATGGAATTCAATGTTGTATTGAATGTAACATGCTAGTAGTAGGAGGTACTCGGGGCGGTATCTCGACCATAGGGAAGTATTTATATTTAATAATATTATATACTATTCTACTCTTTGAATTTTGCTTTTTGTCGATGTTGGCCTTGCCGCAAGCTTTCTAGAAAAAAAGTATGCCCCGAATGGATAACGGATGCAAAAGTTATGCTCGTTTTAGATTATAGGTCTCATTTTTTGTGTGCTTACACCCACGGTGTGCTGAACCGTGTGGCCGAGGGATGTGGGTTACCTTCCATGGTTCCTTGTGTACCCATAAACTCGAGAGTCTAGGATCGGTTCATGATACGGTGGGCGAGTACTCCACTGCGATGGAGATCGATGTTGTATTGAATGTAACATGCTGGCAGTAGGAGGTATTCGGGGCGGTATCTCAACCATAGGGAAGTATTTTTTTTGTAAAAAATTATATACTATTCTACTCTTTGAATTTCCCTTTTTGTCAGGTTTGGCCTCGCTGCAAGCTTTCTCAAAAAAATAGGTATGCCCCGATCGGACCACGGAATGAAAAAGTTATGCTCGTTTTAGGTTATTAGTCTCCTTTTTCGTGTGCTTACATCCACGGTGTGATGAACCGCGTGCCCGATTGATGTGGGTTACCTTCCATGGTTCCTTGTATACCCATAAATGTAGTAGTCAAGGCGCGGTTCATGATATGGTCGGCGAGTGCTCCACCGCGATGGAGTTCGATGTTGTATCGAATGTAACATGCTAGTAGTAGGAGGTACTCGGGGCGATATCTCGACCATAGGGAAGTATTTATTTTTAATAAAGATATATACTATTCTACTCTTTGAATTTCGCTTTTTGTCGATGTTGGCCTCACCGCAAACTTTCTAAAAAAAAAGTATGCCCTGATCGGACAACGGAAGCAAAAGTTATCCTCGTTTTAGGTTATTGGTCTCCTTTTTCATGTGCTTACATCCACGGTGTGATGAACCGTGTGCCCGATTGATGTGGGTTACCTTCCATGGTTCCTTGTGTACCCATAAATGAGGTAGTCTAGGCGCGGTTCATCCTCCACCGTGATGGAATTCAATGTTGTATTGAATGTAACATGCTAGTAGTAGGAGGTACTCGGGGCGGTATCTCGACCATAGGGAAGTATTTATATTTAATAATATTATATACTATTCTACTCTTTGAATTTTGCTTTTTGTCGATGTTGGCCTTGCCGCAAGCTTTCTAGAAAAAAAGTATGCCCCGAATGGATAACGGATGCAAAAGTTATGCTCGTTTTAGATTATAGGTCTCATTTTTTGTGTGCTTACACCCACGGTGTGCTGAACCGTGTGGCCGAGGGATGTGGGTTACCTTCCATGGTTCCTTGTGTACCCATAAACTCGAGAGTCTAGGATCGGTTCATGATACGGTGGGCGAGTACTCCACTGCGATGGAGATCGATGTTGTATTGAATGTAACATGCTGGCAGTAGGAGGTATTCGGGGCGGTATCTCAACCATAGGGAAGTATTTTTTTTGTAAAAAATTATATACTATTCTACTCTTTGAATTTCCCTTTTTGTCAGGTTTGGCCTCGCTGCAAGCTTTCTCAAAAAAATAGGTATGCCCCGATCGGACAACGGATGCAAAAGTTATGCTCGTTTTAGGTTATTAGTCTCCTTTTTCGTGTGCTTACATCCACGGTGTGATGAACCGCGTGCCCGATTGATGTGGGTTACCTTCCATGGTTCCTTGTATACCCATAAATGTAGTAGCCAAGGCGCGGTTCATGATATGGTCGGCGAGTGCTCCACCGCGATGGAGTTCGATGTTGTATCGAATGTAACATGCTAGTAGTAGGAGGTACTCGGGGCGATATCTCGACCATAGGGAAGTATTTATTTTTAATAAAGATATATACTATTCTACTCTTTGAATTTTGCTTTTTGTCGGTGTTGGCCTCACCGCAAACTTTCTAGAAAAAAAGTATGTCCCGAATGGATAACAGATGCAAAAGTTATGCTCATTTTAGATTATAGGTCTCATTTTTTGTGTGCTTACACCCACGGTGTGCCGAACCGTGTGGCCGAGGGATGTGGGTTACCTTCCATGGTTCCTTGTGTACCCATAAACTCGAGAGTCTAGGCGTGGTTCATGATACGGTGGGCGAGTACTCCACCGCGATGGAGTTCGATGTTGTATTGAATGTAACATGCTGGAAGTAGGAGGTATTCGGGGCGGTATCTCAACCATAGGGAAGTATTTATTTTGTAAAAAATTATATACTATTCTACTCTTTGAATTTCCCTTTTTGTCAATGTTGGCCTCGCTGCAAGCTTTCTTGAAAAAATAGGTATGCCCCGATCGGACAACGGATGCAAAAGTTATGCTCGTTTTAGGTTATTAGTCTCCTTTTTCGTGTGCTTACATCCACGGTGTGATGAACCGCGTGCCCGATTGATGTGGGTTACTTTCCATGGTTCCTTGTGTACCCATAAATGCAGTAGTCAAGGCGCGGTTCATGATATGGTGGGCGAGTCCTCCACCGCGATGGAGTTGGATGTTGTATCGAATGTAACATGCTAGTAGTAGGAGGTACTCGGGGCGGTATCTCGACCATATGGAAGTATTTATATTTAATAATATTATATACTATTCTACTCTTTGAATTTTGCTTTTTGTCGATGTTGGCCTTGCCGCAAGCTTTCTAGAAAAAAAGTATGCCCCAAATGGATAACGGATGCAAAAGTTATGCTCGTTTTAGATTATAGGTCTCATTTTTTGTGTGCTTACACCCACGGTGTGCTGAACCGTGTGGCCGAGGGATGTGGGTTACCTTCCATGGTTCCTTGTGTACCCATAAACTCGAGAGTCTAGGATCGGTTCATGATACGGTGGGCGAGTACTCCACTACGATGGAGTTCGATGTTGTATCGAATGTAACATGCTAGTAGTAGGAGGTACTCGGGGCGATATCTCGACCATAGGGAAGTATTTATTTTTAATAAAGATATATACTATTCTACTCTTTGAATTTTGCTTTTTGTCGGTGTTGGCCTCACCGCAAACTTTCTAGAAAAAAAGTATGCCCCGAATGGATAACGGATGCAAAAGTTATGCTCATTTTAGATTCTAGGTCTCATTTTTTGTGTGCTTACACCCACGGTGTGCCAAACCGTGTGGCCGAGGGATGTGGGTTACCTTCCATGGTTCCTTGTGTACCCATAAACTCGAGAGTCTAGGCGTGGTTCATGATACGGTCGGCGAGTACTCCACCGCGATGGAGTTCGATGTTGTATCGAATGTAACATGCTAGTAGTAGGAGGTATTCGGGGCGGTATCTCAACCATAGGGAAGTATTTATTTTGTAAAATATTATATACTATTCTACTCTTTGAATTTCCCTTTTTGTCAATGTTGGCCTTGCTGCAAGCTTTCTCGAAAAAATAGGTATGCCCCGATCGGACAACGGATGCAAAAGTTATGCTCGTTTTAGGTTATTAGTCTCCTTTTTCGTGTGCTTACATCCACGGTGTGATGAACCGCGTGCCCGATTGATGTGGGTTACCTTCCATGGTTCCTTGTGTACCCATAAATGCAGTAGTCAAGGCGCGGTTCATGATATGGTGGGCGAGTCCTCCACCGCGATGGAGTTGGATGTTGTATCGAATGTAACATGCTAGTAGTAGGAGGTACTCGGGGCAATATCTCGACCATAGGGAAGTATCAAGCTAGTAGTAGGAGGTACTCGGGGCAATATCTCGACCATAGGGAAGTATTTATTTTTAATAAATTTATATACTATTCTACTCTTTGAATTTTGCTTTTTGTCGGTGTTGGCCTCACCGCAAACTTTCTAGAAAAAAAGTATGCCCCGAATGGATAACAGATGCAAAAGTTATGCTCATTTTAGATTATAGGTCTCATTTTTTGTGTGCTTACACCCACGGTGTGCCGAACCGTGTGGCCGAGGGATGTGGGTTATCTTCCATGGTTCCTTGTGTACCCATAAACTCGAGAGTCTAGGCGTGGTTCATGATACGGTCGGCGAGTACTCCACCGCGATGGAGTTCGATGTTGTATTGAATGTAACATGCTGGCAGTAGGAGGTATTCGGGGCGGTATCTCAACCATAGGGAAGTATTTATTTTGTAAAAAATTATATACTATTCTACTCTTTGAATTTCCCTTTTTGTCAATGTTGTCCTCGCTGCAAGCTTTCTCGAAAAATTAGGTATGCCCCGATCGGACAACGGATGCAAAAGTTATGCTCGTTTTAGGTTATTAGTCTCCTTTTTCGTGTGCTTACATCCACGGTGTGATGAACCGCGTGCCCGATTGATGTGGGTTACCTTCCATGGTTCCTTGTGTACCCATAAATGCAGTAGTCAAGGCGCGGTTCATGATATGGTGGGCGAGTCCTCCACCGCGATGGAGTTGGATGTTGTATCGAATGTAACATGCTAGTAGTAGGAGGTACTCGGGGCGGTATCTCGACCATAGGGAAGTATTTATATTTAATAATATTATATACTATTCTACTCTTTGAATTTTGCTTTTTGTCGATGTTGGCCTTGCCGCAAGCTTTCTAGAAAAAAAGTATGCCCCGAATGGATAACGGATGCAAAAGTTATGCTCATTTTAGATTCTAGGTCTCATTTTTTGTGTGCTTACACCCACGGTGTGCCAAACCGTGTGGCCGAGGGATGTGGGTTACCTTCCATGGTTCCTTGTGTACCCATAAACTCGAGAGTCTAGGCGTGGTTCATGATACGGTCGGCGAGTACTCCACCGCGATGGAGTTCGATGTTGTATCGAATGTAACATGCTAGTAGTAGGAGGTATTCGGGGCGGTATCTCAACCATAGGGAAGTATTTATTTTGTAAAAAATTATATACTATTCTACTCTTTGAATTTCCCTTTTTGTCAATGTTGGCCTTGCTTCAAGCTTTCTCGAAAAAATAGGTATGCCCTGATCGGACAACGGATGCAAAAGTTATCCTCGTTTTAGGTTATTGGTCTCCTTTTTCATGTGCTTACATCCACGGTGTGATGAACCGTGTGCCCGATTGATGTGGGTTACCTTCCATGGTTCCTTGTGTACCCATAAATGAGGTAGTCTAGGCGCGGTTCATCCTCCACCCTGATGGAATTCAATGTTGTATTGAATGTAACATGCTAGTAGTAGTAGGTACTCGGGGCGGTATCTTGACCATAGGGAAGTATTTATTTTTAATAATATTATATACTATTCTACTCTTTGAATTTGTCTTTTTGTCGGTGTTGGCCTCATCGCAAGCTTTCTAGAAAAAAAGTATGCCCCGAATGGATAACGGATGCAAAAGTTATGCTCATTTTAGATTATAGGTCTCATTTTTTGTGTGCTTACACCCACGGTGTGCTGAACCGTGTGGCCGAGGGATGTGGGTTACCTTCCATGGTTCCTTGTGTACCCATAAACTCGAGAGTCTAGGATCGGTTCATGATACGGTGGGCGAGTACTCCACCGCGATGGAGTTCGATGTTGTGTTGAATCTAACATGCTGGCAGTAGGAGGTATTCAGGGCGGTATCTCAACCATAGGGAAGTATTTATTTTGTAAAAAATTATATACTAGTCTACTCTTTGAATTTCCCTTTTTGTCAGTGTTGGCCTCGCTGCAAGCTTTCTCAAAAAAATAGGTATGCCCCGATCGGACAATGGATGCAAAAGTTATGCTCGTTTTAGGTTATTAGTCTCCTTTTTCGTGTGCTTACATCCACGGTGTGATGAACCGCGTGCCCGATTGATGTGGGTTACCTTCCATGGTTCCTTGTATACCCTTAAATGTAGTAGTCAAGGCGCGGTTCATGATAAGGTGGGCGAGTGCTCCACCGCGATGGAGTTCGATGTTGTATCGAATGTAACATGCTAGTAGTAGGAGGTACTCGGGGCGATATCTCGACCATAGGGAAGTATTTATTTTTAATAAAGTTATATACTATTCTACTCTTTGAATTTTGCTTTTTGTCGATGTTGGCCTCACCGCAAACTTTATAGGAAAAAAGTATGCCCGAAACGGACAACAGATGCAAAAGTTACGCTCATTTTAGGTTATAGGTCTTATTTTTCATGTGCTTACACCCACAGTGTGCTGAACCGCGTGGCCGAGGGATGTGGGTTACCTTCCATGGTTCCTTGTGTACCCATAAACTCGAGAGTCTAGGCGCGGTTCGTGATACGGTGGGCGAGTCCTCTACCGCGATGGAGTTCGATGCTGTATTGACTCTAACATGCTGGTAGTAGGCGGTATTCGGGGCGGTATCTCAACCATAGGGAAGTATGTATTTTGTAAAAAATTATATACTATTCTACTCTTTGAATTTCACTTTTTTCGGTGTTGGCCTCACCGCAAACTTTATAGGAAAAAAGTATGCCCCAAACGGTTCCTTGTATACCCATAAATGTAGTAGTCAAGGCGCGGTTCATGATAAGGTGGGCGAGTGCTCCACCGCGATGGAGTTCGATGTTGTATCGAATGTAACATGCTAGTAGTAGGAGGTACTCGGGGCGATATCTCGACCATAGGGAAGTATTTATTTTTAATAAAGTTATATACTATTCTACTCTTTGAATTTTGCTTTTTGTCGATGTTGGCCTCACCGCAAACTTTATAGGAAAAAAGTATGCCCCAAACGGACAACAGATGCAAAAGTTACGCTCATTTTAGGTTATAGGTCTTATTTTTCATGTGCTTACACCCACAGTGTGCTGAACCGCGTGGCCGAGGGATGTGGGTTACCTTCCATGGTTCCTTGTGTACCCATAAATGAGGTAGTCTAGGCGCGGTTCATCCTCCACCCTGATGGAATTCAATGTTGTATTGAATGTAACATGCTAGTAGTAGGAGGTACTCGGGGCGGTATCTTGACCATAGGGAAGTATTTATTTTTAATAATATTATATACTATTCTACTCTTTGAATTTGTCTTTTTGTCGGTGTTGGCCTCACCGCAAGCTTTCTAGAAAAAAAGTATGCCCCGAATGGATAATGGATGCAAAAGTTATGCTCATTTTAGATTATAGGTCTCATTTTTTGTGTGCTTACACCCACGGTGTGCTGAACCGTGTGGCAGAGGGATGTGGGTTACCTTCCATGGTTCCTTGTGTACCCATAAACTCGAGAGTCTAGGCGCGGTTCGTGATACGGTGGGCGAGTCCTCCACCGCGATGGAGTTCGATGTTGTATTGAATCTAACATGCTGGCAGTAGGAGGTATTCGGGGCGGTATCTCAACCGTAGGGAAGTATTTATTTTGTAAAAAATTATATACTAGTCTACTCTTTGAATTTCCCTTTTTGTCAGTGTTGGCCTCGCTGCAAGCTTTCTCAAAAAAATAGGTATGCCCCGATCGGACAATGGATGCAAAAGTTATGCTCGTTTTAGGTTATTAGTCTCCTTTTTCGTGTGCTTACATCCACGGTGTGATGAACCGCGTGCCCGATTGATGTGGGTTACCTTCCATGGTTCCTTGTATACCCATAAATGTAGTAGTCAAGGCGCGGTTCATGATAAGGTGGGCGAGTGCTCCACCGCGATGGAGTTCGATGTTGTATCGAATGTAACATGCTAGTAGTAGGAGGTACTCGGGGCGATATCTCGACCATAGGGAAGTATTTATTTTTAATAAAGTTATATACTATTCTACTCTTTGAATTTTGCTTTTTGTCGATGTTGGCCTCACCGCAAACTTTATAGGAAAAAAGTATGCCCCAAACGGACAACAGATGCAAAAGTTACGCTCATTTTAGGTTATAGGTCTTATTTTTCATGTGCTTACACCCACAGTGTGCTGAACCGCGTGGCCGAGGGATGTGGGTTACCTTCCATGGTTCCTTGTGTACCCATAAACTCTAGAGTCTAGGCGTGGTTCATGATACGGTGGGCGAGTCCTCTACCGCGATGGAGTTCGATGCTGTATTGACTCTAACATGCTGGTAGTAGGCGGTATTCGGGGCGGTATCTCAACCATAGGGAAGTATGTATTTTGTAAAAAATTATATACTATTCTACTATTTGAATTTCGCTTTTTTCGGTGTTGGCCTCATTGCAAGCTTTCTCAAAAAAAAAGTATGCCCCGATCGAACAACGGATGCAAAAGTTATCCTCGTTTTAGGTTATTAGTCTCATTTTTCATGTGCTTACATCCACGGTGTGATGAACCGTGTGCCCGATTGATGTGGGTTACCTTCCATGGTTCCTTGTGTACCCATAAATACAGTAGTCTAGGCGCGGTTCATCCTCCACCGTGATGGAATTCAATGTTGCATTGAATGTAACATGCTAGGGAAGTATTTATTTTGTAAAAAATTATATACTATTCTACTCTTTGAATTTCCCTTTTTGTCAGTGTTGGCCTCGCTGCAAGCTTTCTAGAAAAAAAAAAGTATGGCCCGATCGGACAACGGATGCAAAGGTTATGCTCGTTTTAGGTTATTGGTCTCCTTTTTCGTGTGCTTACATCCACGGTGTGATGAACCGTGTGCCCGATTGATGTGGGTTACCTTCTATGGTTCCTTGTGTACCCATAAATGCAGTAGTCTAGGCGCGGTTCATGATATGGTGGGCGAGTCCTCCACCGCGATGGACTTCAATGTTGTATTGAATGTAACATGCTAGTAGTAGGAGGTACTCGGGGCGATATCTCGACCATAGCGAAGTATTTATTTTTAATAAAGTTATATACTATTCTACTCTTTGAATTTTGCTTTTTGTCGGTGTTGGCCTCACCGCAAACTTTCTAGAAAAGAAGTATGCCCCGAACGGACAGCAGATGCAAAAGTTACGCTCATTTTAGGTTATAGGTCGCATTTTTCGTGTGCTTACACCCACAGTGTGCTGAACCGCGTGGCCGAGGGATGTGGGTTACCTTCCATGGTTCCTTGTGTACCCATAAACTCTAGAGTCTACGCGCGGTTCATGATACGGTGGGTGAGTCCTCTACCGCGATGGAGTTCGATGCTGTATTGACTCTAACATGCTGGTAGTAGGCGGTATTCGGGGCGGTATCTCAACCATAGGGAAGTATGTATTTTGTAAAAAATTATATACTATTCTACTCTTTGAATTTCACTTTTTTCGGTGTTGGCCTCACCGCAAACTTTATAGGAAAAAAGTATGCCCCAAACGGTTCCTTGTATACCCATAAATGTAGTAGTCAAGGCGCGGTTCATGATAAGGTGGGCGAGTGCTCCACCGCGATGGAGTTCGATGTTGTATCGAATGTAACATGCTAGTAGTAGGAGGTACTCGGGGCGATATCTCGACCATAGGGAAGTATTTATTTTTAATAAAGTTATATACTATTCTACTCTTTGAATTTTGCTTTTTGTCGATGTTGGCCTCACCGCAAACTTTATAGGAAAAAAGTATGCCCCAAACGGACAACAGATGCAAAAGTTACGCTCATTTTAGGTTATAGGTCTTATTTTTCATGTGCTTACACCCACAGTGTGCTGAACCGCGTGGCCGAGGGATGTGGGTTACCTTCCATGGTTCCTTGTGTACCCATAAATGAGGTAGTCTAGGCGCGGTTCATCCTCCACCCTGATGGAATTCAATGTTGTATTGAATGTAACATGCTAGTAGTAGGAGGTACTCGGGGCGGTATCTTGACCATAGGGAAGTATTTATTTTTAATAATATTATATACTATTCTACTCTTTGAATTTGTCTTTTTGTCGGTGTTGGCCTCACCGCAAGCTTTCTAGAAAAAAAGTATGCCCCGAATGGATAACGGATGCAAAAGTTATGCTCATTTTAGATTATAGGTCTCATTTTTTGTGTGCTTACACCCACGGTGTGCTGAACCGTGTGGCCGAGGGATGTGGGTTACCTTCCATGGTTCCTTGTGTACCCATAAACTCGAGAGTCTAGGCGCGGTTCGTGATACGGTGGGCGAGTCCTCCACCGCGATGGAGTTCGATGTTGTATTGAATCTAACATGCTGGCAGTAGGAGGTATTCGGGGCGGTATCTCAACCGTAGGGAAGTATTTATTTTGTAAAAAATTATATACTAGTCTACTCTTTGAATTTCCCTTTTTGTCAGTGTTGGCCTCGCTGCAAGCTTTCTAAAAAAAATAGGTATGCCCCGATCGGACAATGGATGCAAAAGTTATGCTCGTTTTAGGTTATTAGTCTCCTTTTTCGTGTGCTTACATCCACGGTGTGATGAACCGCGTGCCCGATTGATGTGGGTTACCTTCCATGGTTCCTTGTATACCCATAAATGTAGTAGTCAAGGCGCGGTTCATGATAAGGTGGGCGAGTGCTCCACCGCGATGGAGTTCGATGTTGTATCGAATGTAACATGCTAGTAGTAGGAGGTACTCGGGGCGATATCTCGACCATAGGGAAGTATTTATTTTTAATAAAGTTATATACTATTCTACTCTTTGAATTTTGCTTTTTGTCGATGTTGGCCTCACCGCAAACTTTATAGGAAAAAAGTATGCCCCAAACGGACAACAGATGCAAAAGTTACGCTCATTTTAGGTTATAGGTCTTATTTTTCATGTGCTTACACCCACAGTGTGCTGAACCGCGTGGCCGAGGGATGTGGGTTACCTTCCATGGTTCCTTGTGTACCCATAAACTCTAGAGTCTAGGCGCGGTTCATGATACGGTGGGCGAGTCCTCTACCGCGATGGAGTTCGATGTTGTATTGACTCTAACATGCTGGTAGTAGGCGGTATTCGGGGCGGTATCTCAACCATAGGGAAGTATGTATTTTGTAAAAAATTATATACTATTCTACTCTTTGAATTTCGCTTTTTTCGGTGTTGGCCTCATTGCAAGCTTTCTCAAAAAAAAAGTATGCCCCGATCGAACAACGGATGCAAAAGTTATCCTCGTTTTAGGTTATTAGTCTCATTTTTCATGTGCTTACATCCACGGTGTGATGAACCGTGTGCCCGATTGATGTGGGTTACCTTCCATGGTTCCTTGTGTACCCATAAATACAGTAGTCTAGGCGCGGTTCATCCTCCACCGTGATGGAATTCAATGTTGCATTGAATGTAACATGCTAGGGAAGTATTTATTTTGTAAAAAATTATATACTATTCTACTCTTTGAATTTCCCTTTTTGTCAGTGTTGGCCTCGCTGCAAGCTTTCTAGAAAAAAAAAGTATGGCCCGATCGGACAACGGATGCAAAGGTTATGCTCGTTTTAGGTTATTGGTCTCCTTTTTCGTGTGCTTACATCCACGGTGTGATGAACCGTGTGCCCGATTGATGTGGGTTACCTTCTATGGTTCCTTGTGTACCCATAAATGCAGTAGTCTAGGCGCGGTTCATGATATGGTGGGCGAGTCCTCCACCGCGATGGACTTCAATGTTGTATTGAATGTAACATGCTAGTAGTAGGAGGTACTCGGGGCGATATCTCGACCATAGCGAAGTATTTATTTTTAATAAAGTTATATACTATTCTACTCTTTGAATTTTACTTTTTGTCGGTGTTGGCCTCACCGCAAACTTTCTAGAAAAGAAGTATGCCCCGAACGGACAGCAGATGCAAAAGTTACGCTCATTTTAGGTTATAGGTCGCATTTTTCGTGTGCTTACACCCACAGTGTGCTGAACCGCGTGGCCGAGGGATGTGGGTTACCTTCCATGGTTCCTTGTGTACCCATAAACTCTAGAGTCTACGCGCGGTTCATGATACGGTGGGTGAGTCCTCTACCGCGATGGAGTTCGATGCTGTATTGACTATAACATGCTGGTAGTAGGAGGTATTCGGAGTGGTATCTCAACCATAGGGAATTATGTATTTTGTAAAAAATTATATACTATTCTACTCTTTGAATTTTGCTTTTTTCGGTGTTGGCCTTGCTGCAAGCTTTCTCAAAAACAAAAGTATGCCCCGATCGGACAACGGATGCAAAAGTTATCCTCGTTTTAGGTTATTGGTCTCCTTTTTTGTGTGCTTACATCCACGGTGTGATGAACCGCGTGCCTGATTGATGTGGGTTAACTTCCATGGTTCCTTGTGTACCCATAAATGCGGTAGTCTAGGCACGGTTCATCATATGGTGGGCGAGTCCTCCACCACGATGGAGTTCGATGTTGTATTGAATGTAACATGCTAGCAGTAGGAGGTACTCGGGGCGGTATCTCAACCATAGGGAAGTATTTATTTTTAATAATATTATATACTATTCTACTCTTTGAATTTTGCTTTTTGTCGGTGTTGGCCTTGCCGCAAGCTTTCTAGAAAAAAAGTATGCCCCAAATGGATAACGAATGCAAAAGTTACGCTCGTTTTAGGTTATAGGTCTTATTTTTCGTGTGCTTACACCCACGTTGTGCTGAACCGCGTGGCCGAGGGATATGGGTTACCTTCCATGGTTCCTTGTGTACCCATAAATTCGAGAGTCCAGGCACGGTTCATGATACGGTGGGCGAGTACTCCACCGCGATGGAGTTCGATGTTGTACTGAATGTAACATGCTATCAGTTGGAGGTATTCGGGGCGGTATCTCAACCATAGGGAAGTATTTATTTTGTAAAAAATTATATACTATTCTACACTTTGAATTTCACTTTTTGTCAGTGTTGGCCTGGCTGCAAGCTTTCTAGAAAAAAAAAGTATGGCCCGATCGGACAACGGATGCAAAAGTTATGCTCGTTTTAGGTTATTGGTCTCCTTTTTTGTGTGCTTACATCCACGGTGTGATGAACCGCGTGCCTGATTGATGTGGGTTAACTTCCATGGTTCCTTGTGTACCCATAAATGCGGTAGTCTAGGCACGGTTCATCATATGGTGAGCGAGTCCTCCACCACGATGGAGTTCGATGTTGTATTGAATGTAACATGCTAGCAGTAGGAGGTACTCGGGGCGGTATCTCAACCATAGGGAAGTATTTATTTTTAATAATATTATATACTATTCTACTCTTTGAATTTTGCTTTTTGTCGGTGTTGGCCTTGCCGCAAGCTTTCTAGAAAAAAAGTATGCCCCAAATGGATAACGAATGCAAAAGTTACGCTCGTTTTAGGTTATAGGTCTTATTTTTCGTGTGCTTACACCCACGTTGTGCTGAACCGCGTGGCCGAGGGATATGGGTTACCTTCCATGGTTCCTTGTGTACCCATAAATTCGAGAGTCCAGGCACGGTTCATGATACGGTGGGCGAGTACTCCACCGCGATGGAGTTCGATGTTGTACTGAATGTAACATGCTATCAGTTGGAGGTATTCGGGGCGGTATCTCAACCATAGGGAAGTATTTATTTTGTAAAAAATTATATACTATTCTACTCTTTGAATTTCCCTTTTTGTCAGTGTTGGCCTCGCTGCAAGCTTTCTAGAAAAAAAAAGTATGGCCCGATCGGACAACGGATGCAAAGGTTATGCTCGTTTTAGGTTATTGGTCTCCTTTTTCGTGTGCTTACATCCACGGTGTGATGAACCGTGTGCCCGATTGATGTGGGTTACCTTCTATGGTTCCTTGTGTACCCATAAATGCAGTAGTCTAGGCGCGGTTCATGATATGGTGGGCGAGTCCTCCACCGCGATGGACTTCAATGTTGTATTGAATGTAACATGCTAGTAGTAGGAGGTACTCGGGGCGATATCTCGACCATAGCGAAGTATTTATTTTTAATAAAGTTATATACTATTCTACTCTTTGAATTTTGCTTTTTGTCGGTGTTGGCCTCACCGCAAACTTTCTAGAAAAGAAGTATGCCCCGAACGGACAGCAGATGCAAAAGTTACGCTCATTTTAGGTTATAGGTCGCATTTTTCGTGTGCTTACACCCACAGTGTGCTGAACCGCGTGGCCGAGGGATGTGGATTACCTTCCATGGTTCCTTGTGTACCCATAAACTCTAGAGTCTACGCGCGGTTCATGATACGGTGGGTGAGTCCTCTACCGCGATGGAGTTCGATGCTGTATTGACTATAACATGCTGGTAGTAGGAGGTATTCGGAGTGGTATCTCAACCATAGGGAATTATGTATTTTGTAAAAAATTATATACTATTCTACTCTTTGAATTTTGCTTTTTTCGGTGTTGGCCTTGCTGCAAGCTTTCTCAAAAACAAAAGTATGCCCCGATCGGACAACGGATGCAAAAGTTATCCTCGTTTTAGGTTATTGGTCTCCTTTTTTGTGTGCTTACATCCACGGTGTGATGAACCGCGTGCCTGATTGATGTGGGTTAACTTCCATGGTTCCTTGTGTACCCATAAATGCGGTAGTCTAGGCACGGTTCATCATATGGTGGGCGAGTCCTCCACCACGATGGAGTTCGATGTTGTATTGAATGTAACATGCTAGCAGTAGGAGGTACTCGGGGCGGTATCTCAACCATAGGGAAGTATTTATTTTTAATAATATTATATACTATTCTACTCTTTGAATTTTGCTTTTTGTCGGTGTTGGCCTTGCCGCAAGCTTTCTAGAAAAAAAGTATGCCCCAAATGGATAACGAATGCAAAAGTTACGCTCGTTTTAGGTTATAGGTCTTATTTTTCGTGTGCTTACACCCACGTTGTGCTGAACCGCGTGGCCGAGGGATATGGGTTACCTTCCATGGTTCCTTGTGTACCCATAAATTCGAGAGTCCAGGCACGGTTCATGATACGGTGGGCGAGTACTCCACCGCGATGGAGTTCGATGTTGTACTGAATGTAACATGCTATCAGTTGGAGGTATTCGGGGCGGTATCTCAACCATAGGGAAGTATTTATTTTGTAAAAAATTATATACTATTCTACACTTTGAATTTCACTTTTTGTCAGTGTTGGCCTGGCTGCAAGCTTTCTAGAAAAAAAAAGTATGGCCCGATCGGACAACGGATGCAAAAGTTATGCTCGTTTTAGGTTATTGGTCTCCTTTTTTGTGTGCTTACATCCACGGTGTGATGAACCGCGTGCCTGATTGATGTGGGTTAACTTCCATGGTTCCTTGTGTACCCATAAATGCGGTAGTCTAGGCACGGTTCATCATATGGTGAGCGAGTCCTCCACCACGATGGAGTTCGATGTTGTATTGAATGTAACATGCTAGCAGTAGGAGGTACTCGGGGCGGTATCTCAACCATAGGGAAGTATTTATTTTTAATAATATTATATACTATTCTACTCTTTGAATTTTGCTTTTTGTCGGTGTTGGCCTTGCCGCAAGCTTTCTAGAAAAAAAGTATGCCCCAAATCGATAACGAATGCAAAAGTTACGCTCGTTTTAGGTTATAGGTCTTATTTTTCGTGTGCTTACACCCACGTTGTGCTGAACCGCGTGGCCGAGGGATATGGGTTACCTTCCATGGTTCCTTGTGTACCCATAAATTCGAGAGTCCAGGCACGGTTCATGATACGGTGGGCGAGTACTCCACCGCGATGGAGTTCGATGTTGTACTGAATGTAACATGCTATCAGTTGGAGGTATTCGGGGCGGTATCTCAACCATAGGGAAGTATTTATTTTGTAAAAAATTATATACTATTCTACACTTTGAATTTCACTTTTTGTCAGTGTTGGCCTGGCTGCAAGCTTTCTAGAAAAAAAAAAGTATGGCCCGATCGGACAACGGATGCAAAAGTTATGCTCGTTTTAGGTTATTGGTCTCCTTTTTCGTGTGCTTACATCCACGGTGTGATGAACCGTGTGCCCGATTGATGTGGGTTACCTTCTATGGTTCCTTGTGTACCCATAAATGCAGTAGTCTAGGCGCGGTTCATGATATGGTGGGCGAGTCCTCCACCGCGACGGAGTTCAATGTTGTATTGAATGTAATATGCTAGTAGTAGGAGGTACTCGGGGCGATATCTCGACCATAGGGAAGTATTTATTTTTAATAAAGTTATATACTATTATACTCTTTGAATTTTGCTTTTTGTCGATGTTGGCCTCACCGCAAACTTTATAGGAAAAAAGTATGCCCCAAACGGACAACAGATGCAAAAGTTACGCTCATTTTAGGTTATAGGTCTTATTTTTCATGTGCTTACACCCACAGTGTGCTGAACCGCGTGGCCGAGGGATGTGGGTTACCTTCCATGGTTCCTTGTGTACCCATAAACTCTAGAGTCTAGGCGCGGTTCGTGATACGGTGGGCGAGTCCTCTACCGCGATGGAGTTCGATGCTGTATTGACTGTAACATGCTGGTAGTAGGAGGTATTCGGGGCGGTATCTCAACCATAGGAAAGTATGTATTTTGTAAAAAATTATATACTATTCTACTCTTTGAATTTTGCTTTTTTCGGTGTTGGCCTCATTGCAAGCTTTCTCAAAAAAAAAGTATGCCCCGATCGGACAACGGATGCAAAAGTTATCCTCGTTTTAGGTTATTAGTCTCATTTTTCATGTGCTTACATCCACGGTGTGATGAACCGTGTGCCCGATTGATGTGGGTTACCTTCCATGGTTCCTTGTGTACCCATAAATACGGTAGTCTAGGCGCGGTTCATCCTCCACCGTGATGGAATTCAATGTTGTATTGAATGTAACATGCTAGTAGTAGGAGGTACTCGAGGCGGTAACTCGACCATAGGGAAGTATTTATTTTTAATAATATTATATACTATTCTACTCTTTGAATTTTTCTTTTTGTCGGTGTTGGCCTTGCCGCAAGCTTTCTAGAAAAAAAGTATGCCCCGAATGGATAACGAATGCACAAGTTACGCTCGTTTTAGGTTATAGGTCTTATTTTTTGTGTGCTTACACCCACGGTGTGCTGAACCGCATGGCTGAGGGATGTGGGTTACCTTCCATGGTTCCTCGTGTACCCATAAACTCGAGAGTCTAGGCACGGTTCATGATACGATGGGCGAGTACTCCACCGCGATGGAGTTCGATGTTGTATTGAATGTAACGTGCTATCAATAGGAGGTAGTCGGGGCGGTATCTCAACCATAGGGAAGTATTTATTTTGTAAAAAATTATATACTATTCTACTCTTTGAATTTCCCTTTTTGTCAGTGTTGGCCTCGCTGCAAGCTTTCTAGAAAAAAAAAGTATGGCCCGATCGGACAACGGATGCAAAGGTTATGCTCGTTTTAGGTTATTGGTCTCCTTTTTCGTGTGCTTACATCCACGGTGTGATGAACCGTGTGCCCGTTTGATGTGGGTTACCTTCTATGGTTCCTTGTGTACCCATAAATGCAGTAGTCTAGGCGCGGTTCATGATATGGTGGGCGAGTCCTCCACCGCGATGGAGTTCAATGTTGTATTGAATGTAACATGCTAGTAGTAGGAGGTACTCGGGGCGATATCTCGACCATAGCAAAGTATTTATTTTTAATAAAGTTATATACTATTCTACTCTTTGAATTTTGCTTTTTGTCGGTGTTGGCCTCACCGCAAACTTTCTAGAAAAGAAGTATGCCCCGAACGGACAGCAGATGCAAAAGTTACGCTCATTTTAGGTTATAGGTCGCATTTTTCGTGTGCTTACACCCACAGTGTGCTGAACCGCGTGGCCGAGGGATGTGGGTTACCTTCCATGGTTCCTTGTGTACCCATAAACTCTAGAGTCTACGCGCGGTTCGTGATACGGTGGGCGAGTCCTCTACCGCGATGGAGTTCGATGCTGTATTGACTGTAACATGCTGGTAGTAGGAGGTATTCGGGGCGGTATCTCAACCATAGGAAAGTATGTATTTTGTAAAAAATTATATACTATTCTACTCTTTGAATTTTGCTTTTTTCGGTGTTGGCCTCATTGCAAGCTTTCTCAAAAAAAAAGTATGCCCCGATCGGACAACGGATGCAAAAGTTATCCTCGTTTTAGGTTATTAGTCTCATTTTTCATGTGCTTACATCCACGGTGTGATGAACCGTGTGCCCGATTGATGTGGGTTACCTTCCATGGTTCCTTGTGTACCCATAAATACGGTAGTCTAGGCGCGGTTCATCCTCCACCGTGATGGAATTCAATGTTGTATTGAATGTAACATGCTAGTAGTAGGAGGTACTCGAGGCGGTATCTCGACCATAGGGAAGTATTTATTTTTAATAATATTATATACTATTCTACTCTTTGAATTTTTCTTTTTGTCGGTGTTGGCCTTGCCGCAAGCTTTCTAGAAAAAAAGTATGCCCCGAATGGATAACGAATGCACAAGTTACGCTCGTTTTAGGTTATAGGTCTTATTTTTTGTGTGCTTACACCCACGGTGTGCTGAACCGCATGGCTGAGGGATGTGGGTTACCTTCCATGGTTCCTCGTGTACCCATAAACTCGAGAGTCTAGGCACGGTTCATGATACGATGGGCGAGTACTCCACCGCGATGGAGTTCGATGTTGTATTGAATGTAACGTGCTATCAATAGGAGGTAGTCGGGGCGGTATCTCAACCATAGTGAAGTATTTATTTTGTAAAAAATTATATACTATTCTACTCTTTGAATTTCCCTTTTTGTCAGTGTTGGCCTCGCTGCAAGCTTTCTAGAAAAAAAAAGTATGGCCCGATCGGACAACGGATGCAAAGGTTATGCTCGTTTTAGGTTATTGGTCTCCTTTTTCGTGTGCTTACATCCACGGTGTGATGAACCGTGTGCCCGATTGATGTGGGTTACCTTCTATGGTTCCTTGTGTACCCATAAATGCAGTAGTCTAGGCGCGGTTCATGATATGGTGGGCGAGTCCCTCCACCGCGATGGAGTTCAATGTTGTATTGAATGTAACATGCTAGTAGTAGGAGGTACTCGGGGCGATATCTCGACCATAGCGAAGTATTTATTTTTAATAAAGTTATATACTATTCTACTCTTTGAATTTTGCTTTTTGTCGGTGTTGGCCTCACCGCAAACTTTCTAGAAAAGAAGTATGCCCCGAACGGACAGCAGATGCAAAAGTTACGCTCATTTTAGGTTATAGGTCGCATTTTTCGTGTGCTTACACCCACAGTGTGCTGAACCGCGTGGCCGAGGGATGTGGGTTACCTTCCATGGTTCCTTGTGTACCCATAAACTCTAGAGTCTACGCGCGGTTCATGATACGGTGGGCGAGTCCTCTACCGCGATGGAGTTCGATGCTGTATTGACTGTAACATGCTGGTAGTAGGAGGTATTCGGAGTGGTATCTCAACCATAGGGAAGTATGTATTTTGTAAAAAATTATATACTATTCTACTCTTTGAATTTTGCTTTTTTCGGTGTTGGCCTTGCTGCAAGCTTTCTCAAAAAAAAAAGTATGCCCCGATCGGACAACGGATGCAAAAGTTATCCTCGTTTTGGGTTATTGGTCTCCTTTTTGTGTGCTTACATCCACGGTGTGATGAACCGCGTGCCTGATTGATGTGGGTTAACTTCCATGGTTCCTTGTGTACCCATAAATGCGGTAGTCTAGGCACGGTTCATCATATGGTGGGCGAGTCCTCCACCACGATGGAGTTCGATGTTGTATTGAATGTAACATGCTAGCAGTAGGAGGTACTCGGGGCGGTATCTCAACCATAGGGAAGTATTTATTTTTAATAATATTATATACTATTCTACTCTTTGAATTTTGCTTTTTGTCGGTGTTGGCCTTGCCGCAAGCTTTCTAGAAAAAAAGTATGCCCCAAATGGATAACGAATGCAAAAGTTACGCTCGTTTTAGGTTATAGGTCTTATTTTTCGTGTGCTTACACCCACGGTGTGCTGAACCGCGTGGCCGAGGGATATGGGTTACCTTCCATGGTTCCTTGTGTACCCATAAACTCGAGAGTCTAGGCACAGTTCATGATACGGTGGGCGAGTAGTCCACCGCGATGGAGTTCGATGTTGTAATGAATGTAACATGCTTTCAGTAGGAGGTATTCGGGGTGGTATCTCAACCATAGGGAAGTATTTATTTTGTAAAAAATTATATACTATTCTACTCTTTGAATTTCACTTTTTGTCAGTGTTGGCCTCGCTGCAAGTTTTCTAGAGAAAAAAAGTATGGCCCGATCGAACAACGGATGCAAAAGTTATGCTCGTTTTAGGTTATTGGTCTTCTTTTTCGTGTGTTTACATCCACGGTGTGATGAACCGTGTGCCCGATTGATGTGGGTTACCTTCTATGGTTCCTTGTGTACCCATAAATGCAGTAGTCTAGGCGCGGTTCATGATATGGTGGGCGAGTCCACCACCGTGATGGAGTTCAATGTTGTATTGAATGTAACATGCTAGTAGAAGGTGGTACTCGGTGCGATATCTCGACCATAGGAAAGCATTTATTTTTAATAAAATTATATACTATTCTACTCTTTGAATTTTGCTTTTTGTCGGTGTTGGCCTCACCACAAACTTTCTAGAAAAAAAGTATGCCCCGAACGAACAACAGATGCAAAAGTTACGCTCGTTTTAGGTTATAGGTCTCATTTTTCGTGTGCTTACACCCACAGTGTGCTGAACCGCGTGGCCAAGGGATGTGGGTTACCTTCCATGATTCCTTGTGTACCTATAAACTCGAGAGTCTAGGCACGGTTCATGATACGGTGGGTAAGTACTCCACTGCGATGGAGTTCGATGTTGTATTGAATGTAACATGCTGGCAGTAGGAGGTATTCGGGGCGGTATCTCAACCATAGGGAATTATTTATTTTGTGAAAAATTATATACTATTCTACTCTTTGAATTTCACTTTTTGTCAGCGTTGGCCTCGCTGCAAGCATTCTAGAAAAAAAAGGTATGCCCCGATCGGACAATGGATGCAAAAGTTATGCTCATTTTATGTTATTGGTCTCCTTTTTCGTGTGCTTACATCCACGGTGTGATGAACCGCGTGCCCGATTGATGTGGGTTACCTTCTATGGTTCCTTGTGTACACATAAATGCAGTAGTCTAGGCACGGTTCGTGATATGGTGGGCGAGTCCTCCACCGCAATGGAGTTCGATGTTGTATTGAATGTAACATCCTAGTAGTAGGAGGTACTCGGAGCGATATCTCAAGCATAGGAAAGTATTTATTTTTAATAAAATTATATACTATTCTACTCTTTGAATTTTGCTTTTTGTCGGTGTTGGCCTCACCGCAAACTTTGTAGAAAAGAAGTATGCCCCGAACAGACAATAGATGCAAAAGTTACGCTCATTTTAGGTTATTGGTCTCATTTTTCGTGTGCTTACACCCACAGTGTGCTGAACCGCGTAGCCAAGGGATGTGGGTTACCTTCCATGGTTCCTTGTGTACCTATAAACTGGAGAGTCTAGGCATGGTTCATGATACGGTGGGCGAGTCCTCCACCGCGATGGAGTTCGATGCTGTATTGAATGTAACATGCTGGTAGTAGGAGGTATTTAGGGTGGTATCTCAACCATAGGGAAGTATTTATTTTGTAAAAAATTACATACTATTCTACTATTTGAATTTCGCTTTTTGTCGGTGTTGCCCTCGCTGCAAGCTTTCTAAAAAAAAAAGTATGCCCTGATCGGACAACGGAAGCAAAAGTTATCCTCGTTTTAGGTTATTGGTCTCCTTTTTCATGTGCTTACATCCACGGTGTGATGAACCGTGTGCCCGATTGATGTGAATTACCTTCCATGGTTCCTTGTGTACCCATAAATGAGGTAGTCTAGGCGCGGTTCATCCTCCACCGCGATGGAGTTCGATGTTGTATCGAATGTAACATGCTAGTAGTAGGAGGTATTCGGGGCGGTATCTCAACCATAGGGAAGTAATTATTTTGTAAAAAATTATATACTATTCTACTCTTTGAATTTCCGTTTTTGTCAATGTTGGCCTTGCTGCAAGCTTTCTCGAAAACATAGGTTTGCCCCGATCGGACAACGGATGCAAAAGTTATGCTCGTTTTAGGTTATTAGTCTCCTTTTTCGTGTGCTTACATCCACGGTGTGATAAACCGCGTGCCCGATTGATGTGGGTTACCTTCCATGGTTCCTTGTGTACCCATAAATGCACTAGTCAAGGCGCGGTTCATGATATGGTGGGCGAGTCCTCCACCGCGATGGAGTTGGATGTTGTATCGAATGTAACATGCTAGTAGTAGGAGGTACTCGGGGCGATATCTCGACCATAGGGAAGTATCAAGCTAGTAGTAGGAGGTACTCGGGGCAATATCTCGACCATAGGGAAGTATTTATTTTTAATAAATTTATATACTATTCTACTCTTTGAATTTTGCTTTTTGTCGGTGTTGGCCTCACTGCAAACTTTCTAGAAAAAAAGTATGCCCCGAATGGATAACAGATGCAAAAGTTATGCTCATTTTAGATTATAGGTCTCATTTTTTGTGTCCTTACACCCACGGTGTGCCGAACCGTGTGGCCGAGGGATGTGGGTTACCTTCCATGGTTCCTTGTGTACCCATAAACTCGAGAGTCTAGGCGTGGTTCATGATACGGTGGGCGAGTACTCCACCGCGATGGAGTTCGATGTTGTATTGAATGTAACATGCTGGCAGTAGGAGGTATTCGGGGCGGTATCTCAACCATAGGGAAGTATTTATTTTGTAAAAAATTATATACTATTCTACTCTTTGAATTTCCCTTTTTGTCAATGTTGGCCTCGCTGCAAGCTTTCTCGAAAAATAGGTATGCCCCGATCGGACAACGGATGCAAAAGTTATGCTCGTTTTAGGTTATTAGTCTCCTTTTTCGTGTGCTTACATCCACGGTGTGATGAACCGCGTGCCCGATTGATGTGGGTTACCTTCCATGGTTCCTTGTGTACCCATAAATGCAGTAGTCAAGGCGCGGTTCATGATATGGTGGGCGAGTCCTCCACCGCGATGGAGTTGGATGTTGTATCGAATGTAACATGCTAGTAGTAGGAGGTACTCGGGGCGGTATCTCGACCATAGGGAAGTATTTATATTTAATAATATTATATACTATTCTACTCTTTGAATTTTGCTTTTTGTCGATGTTGGCCTTGCCGCAAGCTTTCTAGAAAAAAGTATGCCCCGAATGGATAACGGATGCAAAAGTTATGCTCGTTTTAGATTATAGGTCTCATTTTTTGTGTGCTTACACCGACGGTGTGCTGAACCGTGTGGCCGAGGGATGTGGGTTACCTTCCATGGTTCCTTGTGTACCCATAAACTCGAGAGTCTAGGATCGGTTCATGATACGGTGGGCGAGTACTCCACTACGATGGAGCTTGATGTTGTATCGAATGTAACATGCTAGTAGTAGGAGGTACTCGGGGAGATATCTCGACCATAGGGAAGTATTTATTTTAATAAAGATATATACTATTCTACTCTTTGAATTTTGCTTTTTGTCGGTGTTGGCCTCACCGCAAACTTTCTAGAAAAAAAGTATGCCCCGAATGGATAACGGATGCAAAAGTTATGCTCATTTTAGATTCTGGGTCTCATTTTTGTGTGCTTACACCCACGGTGTGCCAAACCGTGTGGCCGAGGGATGTGGGTTACCTTCCATGGTTCCTTGTGTACCCATAAACTCGAGAGTCTAGGCGTGGTTCATGATACGGTCGGCGAGTACTCCACCGCGATGGAGTTCGATGGTGTATAGAATGTAACATGCTAGTAGTAGGAGGTATTCGGGGCGGTATCTCAACCATAGGGAAGTATTTATTTTGTAAAAATTATATACTATTCTACTCTTTGAATTTCCCTTTTTGTCAATGTTGGCCTTGCTGCAAGCTTTCTCGAAAAAAAAGGTATGCCCCGATCGGACAACGGATGCAAAAGTTATGCTCGTTTTAGGTTATTAGTCTCCTTTTTCGTGTGCTTACATCCACGGTGTGATGAACCACGTTGCCCGATTGATGTGGTTACCTTCCATGGTTCCTTGTGTACCCATAAATACAGTAGTCAAGGCGCGGTTCATGATATGGTGGGCGAAGTCCTCCACCGCGATGGAGTTGGATGTTGTATCGAATGTAACATGCTAGTAGTAGGAGGTACTCGGGGCGATATCTCGACCATAGGGAAGTATCAAGCTAGTAGTAGGAGGTACTCGGGGCAATATCTCGACCATAGGGAAGTATTTATTTTTAATAAATTATATACTATTCTACTCTTTGAATTTTGCTTTTTGTCGATGTTGGCCTCACCGCAAACTTTCTAGAAAAAAAGTATGCCCCGAACGGACAATAGATGCAAAAGTTACGCTCATTTTATATTATTGGTCTCATTTTTCGTGTGCTTACACCCACAGTGTTGCTGAACCACGTGGGCCGAGGGATGTGGGTTACCTTCCATGGTTCCTTGTGTACCTATAAACTGAGAGTCTAGGCATCGTTCATGATACGGTGGGCGAGTCCTCCACCGCGATGGAGTTCGATGCTGTATTGAATGTAACATGCTATCAGTAGGAGGTATTCGGGGCGGTATCTCAACCATAGGGAAGTATTTATTTTGTAAACAATTATATACTATTCTACTCTTTGAATTTCACTTTTTGTCAGTGTTGGCCTCGCTGCATGTTTTCTAGAAAAAAAGTATGGCCCGATCGGACACGGATGCAAAAGTTATGCTCGTTTTTAGGTTATTGGTCTCGTTTTTCGTATGCTTACATCCCCGGTGATGAACCGCATGACCGATTGATGTGGGTTACCTTCCATGGTTCCTTGTGTACCATAAGTACGGTAGTCTAGGTGCAGTTCATGATATGGGGGGCGAGTCCTCCACCGCGATGGAGTTTGATGTTGTATTGAATATAACATGCTAGTAGTAGGAGGTACTCGGGGTGGTATCATCAACCATAGGGAAAGTATTTATTTTTAATAAAATATGGTTCTCTTCTACTCTTTGAAATTTTGCTTTTTGTCGGTGTTGGCCTCACCGCAAAACTTTGTAGAAAAGAAGTATGCCCCGAACGGACAATAGATGCAAAAAGTTACGCTCATTTAGGTTATTGGTCTCATTTTTCATGTGCTTACACCCCAGTGTGCTGAACCGTGTGGCCGAGGGATGTGGGTTACCTTCCATGGTTCCTTGTGTACCTATAAACTGGAGAGTCTAGGCATGGTTCATGATATGTGGGCGAGTCCTCCACCACGATGGAGTCGATGCTGTATTGAATGTAACATGCTGTAGTAGGAGGTATTTAGGGTGGTATCTCAACCATAGGGAAGTATTTATTTTGTAAAAAATTAATACTATTCTACTATTTGAATTTCGCTTTTGTCGGTGTTGCCCTCGCTGCAAGCTTTCTAAAAAAAAAAGTATGCCCTGATCGGACAACGGAAGCAAAAGTTATCCTCGTTTTAGGTTATTGGTCTCCTTTTTCATGTGCTTACATCCACGGTGTGATGAACCGTGTGCCGATTGATGTGAATTACCTTCCATGGTTCCTTGTGTACCCATAAATGAGGTAGTCTAGGCGCGGTTCATCCACCGCGATGGAGTTCGATGTTGTATCGAATGTAACATGCTAGTAGTAGGAGGTATTCGGGGCGGTATCTCAACCATAGGGAAGTATTTATTTTGTAAAAAATTAT
>MU847711.1:0-43864 GCA_032690845.1 Eleusine coracana subsp. coracana
TATCATGGGAGGGACCTAGACGACTGCGTTTACGGAGAGGCAAACGAACAATGGGAGGTACCGCACATAATTTGGGAGTCCATCCCATCACGCTGTTGGTGTTAACAAATGAAAAATATCAACTATAAGGTAAAATCAGCATAACTCATGAGTCCTGTGTCCGATCGGGCATACTCTTTTTGTTTAATAGAAAGCTTACGGCAAACATGATATGCATCACTCATGGGTAGCTAAGGCACCAAGGTGGGCAACCCACACAGTCGCCTGCCCTAACAGCTCACAGAACCGTGGGTATAAGCACACGAAACAAGAGAGCCGTAGCCTGAAATGTTGTAACTTTCACGTCTGGTGTCCGATCGGGCCGAATTTTTTTTCCTGGAAAGCTTACGACAAGGGCAACACTACAAAAAGCGAAAATCAGAGGATGGAGTATCATATAATTCTACAAAATTTAATACATAGCTAGAGGTGATATACCGGTCCGTATATCTTATGCCCACACTAGATTTTTCAGGCCACGTCGAATAGTTTTACGGTGAAGGCCACACACGATATATCATGGGAGGGACCTAGACGACTGCGTTTACGGAGAGGCAACGAACAATGGGAGGTACCGCACATAATTTGGGAGTCCATCCCATCACGCTGTTGGTGTTAACAAATGAAAAATATCAACTATAAGGTAAAATCAGCATAACTCATGAGTCTTGTGTCCGATCGGGGCATACTCTTTTTGTTTTAATAGAAAGCTTACGGCAAACATGATATGCATCACTCATGGGTAGCTAAGGCACCAAGGTGGGCAACCCACACAGTCGCCTGCCCTAACAGCTCACAGAACCGTGGGTATAAGCACACGAAACAAGAGAGCCGTAGCCTGAAATGTTGTAACTTTCACGTCTGGTGTCCGATCGGGCCGAATTTTTTTTCCTGGAAAGCTTACGACAAGGGCAACACTACAAAAAGCGAAAATCAGAGGATGGAGTATCATATAATTCTACAAAATTTAAATACATAGCTAGAGGTGATATACCGGTCCGTATATCTTATGCCCACACTAGATTTTTCAGGCCACGTCGAATAGTTTTACGGTGAAGGCCACACACGATATATCATGGGAGGGACCTAGACGACTGCGTTTACGGAGAGGCAACGAACAATGGGAGGTACCGCACATAATTTGGGAGTCCATCCCATCACGCTGTTGGTGTTAACAAATGAAAAATATCAACTATAAGGTAAAATCAGCATAACTCATGAGTCTTGTGTCCGATCGGGGCATACTCTTTTTGTTTTAATAGAAAGCTTACGGCAAACATGATATGCATCACTCATGGGTAGCTAAGGCACCAAGGTGGGCAACCCACACAGTCGCCTGCCCTAACAGCTCACAGAACCGTGGGTATAAGCACACGAAACAAGAGAGCCGTAGCCTGAAATGTTGTAACTTTCACGTCTGGTGTCCGATCGGGCCGAATTTTTTTTTCCTGGAAAGCTTACGACAAGGGCAACACTACAAAAAGCGAAAATCAGAGGATGGAGTATCATATAATTCTACAAAATTTAAATACATAGCTAGAGGTGATATACCGGTCCGTATATCTTATGCCCACACTAGATTTTTCAGGCCACGTCGAATAGTTTTACGGTGAAGGCCACACACGATATATCATGGGAGGGACCTAGACGACTGCGTTTACGGAGAGGCAACGAACAATGGGAGGTACCGCACATAATTTGGGAGTCCATCCCATCACGCTGTTGGTGTTAACAAATGAAAAATATCAACTATAAGGTAAAATCAGCATAACTCATGAGTCTTGTGTCCGATCGGGGCATACTCTTTTTGTTTTAATAGAAAGCTTACGGCAAACATGATATGCATCACTCATGGGTAGCTAAGGCACCAAGGTGGGCAACCCACACAGTCGCCTGCCCTAACAGCTCACAGAACCGTGGGTATAAGCACACGAAACAAGAGAGCCGTAGCCTGAAATGTTGTAACTTTCACGTCTGGTGTCCGATCGGGCCGAATTTTTTTTCCTGGAAAGCTTACGACAAGGGCAACACTACAAAAAGCGAAAATCAGAGGATGGAGTATCATATAATTCTACAAAATTTAAATACATAGCTAGAGGTGATATACCGGTCCGTATATCTTATGCCCACACTAGATTTTTCAGGCCACGTCGAATAGTTTTACGGTGAAGGCCACACACGATATATCATGGGAGGGACCTAGACGACTGCGTTTACGGAGAGGCAACGAACAATGGGAGGTACCGCACATAATTTGGGAGTCCATCCCATCACGCTGTTGGTGTTAACAAATGAAAAATATCAACTATAAGGTAAAATCAGCATAACTCATGAGTCTTGTGTCCGATCGGGGCATACTCTTTTTGTTTTAATAGAAAGCTTACGGCAAACATGATATGCATCACTCATGGGTAGCTAAGGCACCAAGGTGGGCAACCCACACAGTCGCCTGCCCTAACAGCTCACAGAACCGTGGGTATAAGCACACGAAACAAGAGAGCCGTAGCCTGAAATGTTGTAACTTTCACGTCTGGTGTCCGATCGGGCCGAATTTTTTTTCCTGGAAAGCTTACGACAAGGGCAACACTACAAAAAGCGAAAATCAGAGGATGGAGTATCATATAATTCTACAAAATTTAAATACATAGCTAGAGGTGATATACCGGTCCGTATATCTTATGCCCACACTAGATTTTTCAGGCCACGTCGAATAGTTTTACGGTGAAGGCCACACACGATATATCATGGGAGGGACCTAGACGACTGCGTTTACGGAGAGGCAACGAACAATGGGAGGTACCGCACATAATTTGGGAGTCCATCCCATCACGCTGTTGGTGTTAACAAATGAAAAATATCAACTATAAGGTAAAATCAGCATAACTCATGAGTCTTGTGTCCGATCGGGGCATACTCTTTTTGTTTTAATAGAAAGCTTACGGCAAACATGATATGCATCACTCATGGGTAGCTAAGGCACCAAGGTGGGCAACCCACACAGTCGCCTGCCCTAACAGCTCACAGAACCGTGGGTATAAGCACACGAAACAAGAGAGCCGTAGCCTGAAATGTTGTAACTTTCACGTCTGGTGTCCGATCGGGCCGAATTTTTTTTTCCTGGAAAGCTTACGACAAGGGCAACACTACAAAAAGCGAAAATCAGAGGATGGAGTATCATATAATTCTACAAAATTTAAATACATAGCTAGAGGTGATATACCGGTCCGTATATCTTATGCCCACACTAGATTTTTCAGGCCACGTCGAATAGTTTTACGGTGAAGGCCACACACGATATATCATGGGAGGGACCTAGACGACTGCGTTTACGGAGAGGCAACGAACAATGGGAGGTACCGCACATAATTTGGGAGTCCATCCCATCACGCTGTTGGTGTTAACAAATGAAAAATATCAACTATAAGGTAAAATCAGCATAACTCATGAGTCTTGTGTCCGATCGGGGCATACTCTTTTTGTTTTAATAGAAAGCTTACGGCAAACATGATATGCATCACTCATGGGTAGCTAAGGCACCAAGGTGGGCAACCCACACAGTCGCCTGCCCTAACAGCTCACAGAACCGTGGGTATAAGCACACGAAACAAGAGAGCCGTAGCCTGAAATGTTGTAACTTTCACGTCTGGTGTCCGATCGGGCCGAATTTTTTTTCCTGGAAAGCTTACGACAAGGGCAACACTACAAAAAGCGAAAATCAGAGGATGGAGTATCATATAATTCTACAAAATTTAAATACATAGCTAGAGGTGATATACCGGTCCGTATATCTTATGCCCACACTAGATTTTTCAGGCCACGTCGAATAGTTTTACGGTGAAGGCCACACACGATATATCATGGGAGGGACCTAGACGACTGCGTTTACGGAGAGGCAACGAACAATGGGAGGTACCGCACATAATTTGGGAGTCCATCCCATCACGCTGTTGGTGTTAACAAATGAAAAATATCAACTATAAGGTAAAATCAGCATAACTCATGAGTCTTGTGTCCGATCGGGGCATACTCTTTTTGTTTTAATAGAAAGCTTACGGCAAACATGATATGCATCACTCATGGGTAGCTAAGGCACCAAGGTGGGCAACCCACACAGTCGCCTGCCCTAACAGCTCACAGAACCGTGGGTATAAGCACACGAAACAAGAGAGCCGTAGCCTGAAATGTTGTAACTTTCACGTCTGGTGTCCGATCGGGCCGAATTTTTTTTCCTGGAAAGCTTACGACAAGGGCAACACTACAAAAAGCGAAAATCAGAGGATGGAGTATCATATAATTCTACAAAATTTAAATACATAGCTAGAGGTGATATACCGGTCCGTATATCTTATGCCCACACTAGATTTTTCAGGCCACGTCGAATAGTTTTACGGTGAAGGCCACACACGATATATCATGGGAGGGACCTAGACGACTGCGTTTACGGAGAGGCAACGAACAATGGGAGGTACCGCACATAATTTGGGAGTCCATCCCATCACGCTGTTGGTGTTAACAAATGAAAAATATCAACTATAAGGTAAAATCAGCATAACTCATGAGTCTTGTGTCCGATCGGGGCATACTCTTTTTGTTTTAATAGAAAGCTTACGGCAAACATGATATGCATCACTCATGGGTAGCTAAGGCACCAAGGTGGGCAACCCACACAGTCGCCTGCCCTAACAGCTCACAGAACCGTGGGTATAAGCACACGAAACAAGAGAGCCGTAGCCTGAAATGTTGTAACTTTCACGTCTGGTGTCCGATCGGGCCGAATTTTTTTTTCCTGGAAAGCTTACGACAAGGGCAACACTACAAAAAGCGAAAATCAGAGGATGGAGTATCATATAATTCTACAAAATTTAAATACATAGCTAGAGGTGATATACCGGTCCGTATATCTTATGCCCACACTAGATTTTTCAGGCCACGTCGAATAGTTTTACGGTGAAGGCCACACACGATATATCATGGGAGGGACCTAGACGACTGCGTTTACGGAGAGGCAACGAACAATGGGAGGTACCGCACATAATTTGGGAGTCCATCCCATCACGCTGTTGGTGTTAACAAATGAAAAATATCAACTATAAGGTAAAATCAGCATAACTCATGAGTCTTGTGTCCGATCGGGGCATACTCTTTTTGTTTTAATAGAAAGCTTACGGCAAACATGATATGCATCACTCATGGGTAGCTAAGGCACCAAGGTGGGCAACCCACACAGTCGCCTGCCCTAACAGCTCACAGAACCGTGGGTATAAGCACACGAAACAAGAGAGCCGTAGCCTGAAATGTTGTAACTTTCACGTCTGGTGTCCGATCGGGCCGAATTTTTTTTCCTGGAAAGCTTACGACAAGGGCAACACTACAAAAAGCGAAAATCAGAGGATGGAGTATCATATAATTCTACAAAATTTAAATACATAGCTAGAGGTGATATACCGGTCCGTATATCTTATGCCCACACTAGATTTTTCAGGCCACGTCGAATAGTTTTACGGTGAAGGCCACACACGATATATCATGGGAGGGACCTAGACGACTGCGTTTACGGAGAGGCAACGAACAATGGGAGGTACCGCACATAATTTGGGAGTCCATCCCATCACGCTGTTGGTGTTAACAAATGAAAAATATCAACTATAAGGTAAAATCAGCATAACTCATGAGTCTTGTGTCCGATCGGGGCATACTCTTTTTGTTTTAATAGAAAGCTTACGGCAAACATGATATGCATCACTCATGGGTAGCTAAGGCACCAAGGTGGGCAACCCACACAGTCGCCTGCCCTAACAGCTCACAGAACCGTGGGTATAAGCACACGAAACAAGAGAGCCGTAGCCTGAAATGTTGTAACTTTCACGTCTGGTGTCCGATCGGGCCGAATTTTTTTTCCTGGAAAGCTTACGACAAGGGCAACACTACAAAAAGCGAAAATCAGAGGATGGAGTATCATATAATTCTACAAAATTTAAATACATAGCTAGAGGTGATATACCGGTCCGTATATCTTATGCCCACACTAGATTTTTCAGGCCACGTCGAATAGTTTTACGGTGAAGGCCACACACGATATATCATGGGAGGGACCTAGACGACTGCGTTTACGGAGAGGCAACGAACAATGGGAGGTACCGCACATAATTTGGGAGTCCATCCCATCACGCTGTTGGTGTTAACAAATGAAAAATATCAACTATAAGGTAAAATCAGCATAACTCATGAGTCTTGTGTCCGATCGGGGCATACTCTTTTTGTTTTAATAGAAAGCTTACGGCAAACATGATATGCATCACTCATGGGTAGCTAAGGCACCAAGGTGGGCAACCCACACAGTCGCCTGCCCTAACAGCTCACAGAACCGTGGGTATAAGCACACGAAACAAGAGAGCCGTAGCCTGAAATGTTGTAACTTTCACGTCTGGTGTCCGATCGGGCCGAATTTTTTTTCCTGGAAAGCTTACGACAAGGGCAACACTACAAAAAGCGAAAATCAGAGGATGGAGTATCATATAATTCTACAAAATTTAAATACATAGCTAGAGGTGATATACCGGTCCGTATATCTTATGCCCACACTAGATTTTTCAGGCCACGTCGAATAGTTTTACGGTGAAGGCCACACACGATATATCATGGGAGGGACCTAGACGACTGCGTTTACGGAGAGGCAACGAACAATGGGAGGTACCGCACATAATTTGGGAGTCCATCCCATCACGCTGTTGGTGTTAACAAATGAAAAATATCAACTATAAGGTAAAATCAGCATAACTCATGAGTCTTGTGTCCGATCGGGGCATACTCTTTTTGTTTTAATAGAAAGCTTACGGCAAACATGATATGCATCACTCATGGGTAGCTAAGGCACCAAGGTGGGCAACCCACACAGTCGCCTGCCCTAACAGCTCACAGAACCGTGGGTATAAGCACACGAAACAAGAGAGCCGTAGCCTGAAATGTTGTAACTTTCACGTCTGGTGTCCGATCGGGCCGAATTTTTTTTCCTGGAAAGCTTACGACAAGGGCAACACTACAAAAAGCGAAAATCAGAGGATGGAGTATCATATAATTCTACAAAATTTAAATACATAGCTAGAGGTGATATACCGGTCCGTATATCTTATGCCCACACTAGATTTTTCAGGCCACGTCGAATAGTTTTACGGTGAAGGCCACACACGATATATCATGGGAGGGACCTAGACGACTGCGTTTACGGAGAGGCAACGAACAATGGGAGGTACCGCACATAATTTGGGAGTCCATCCCATCACGCTGTTGGTGTTAACAAATGAAAAATATCAACTATAAGGTAAAATCAGCATAACTCATGAGTCTTGTGTCCGATCGGGGCATACTCTTTTTGTTTTAATAGAAAGCTTACGGCAAACATGATATGCATCACTCATGGGTAGCTAAGGCACCAAGGTGGGCAACCCACACAGTCGCCTGCCCTAACAGCTCACAGAACCGTGGGTATAAGCACACGAAACAAGAGAGCCGTAGCCTGAAATGTTGTAACTTTCACGTCTGGTGTCCGATCGGGCCGAATTTTTTTTCCTGGAAAGCTTACGACAAGGGCAACACTACAAAAAGCGAAAATCAGAGGATGGAGTATCATATAATTCTACAAAATTTAAATACATAGCTAGAGGTGATATACCGGTCCGTATATCTTATGCCCACACTAGATTTTTCAGGCCACGTCGAATAGTTTTACGGTGAAGGCCACACACGATATATCATGGGAGGGACCTAGACGACTGCGTTTACGGAGAGGCAACGAACAATGGGAGGTACCGCACATAATTTGGGAGTCCATCCCATCACGCTGTTGGTGTTAACAAATGAAAAATATCAACTATAAGGTAAAATCAGCATAACTCATGAGTCTTGTGTCCGATCGGGGCATACTCTTTTTGTTTTAATAGAAAGCTTACGGCAAACATGATATGCATCACTCATGGGTAGCTAAGGCACCAAGGTGGGCAACCCACACAGTCGCCTGCCCTAACAGCTCACAGAACCGTGGGTATAAGCACACGAAACAAGAGAGCCGTAGCCTGAAATGTTGTAACTTTCACGTCTGGTGTCCGATCGGGCCGAATTTTTTTTCCTGGAAAGCTTACGACAAGGGCAACACTACAAAAAGCGAAAATCAGAGGATGGAGTATCATATAATTCTACAAAATTTAAATACATAGCTAGAGGTGATATACCGGTCCGTATATCTTATGCCCACACTAGATTTTTCAGGCCACGTCGAATAGTTTTACGGTGAAGGCCACACACGATATATCATGGGAGGGACCTAGACGACTGCGTTTACGGAGAGGCAACGAACAATGGGAGGTACCGCACATAATTTGGGAGTCCATCCCATCACGCTGTTGGTGTTAACAAATGAAAAATATCAACTATAAGGTAAAATCAGCATAACTCATGAGTCTTGTGTCCGATCGGGGCATACTCTTTTTGTTTTAATAGAAAGCTTACGGCAAACATGATATGCATCACTCATGGGTAGCTAAGGCACCAAGGTGGGCAACCCACACAGTCGCCTGCCCTAACAGCTCACAGAACCGTGGGTATAAGCACACGAAACAAGAGAGCCGTAGCCTGAAATGTTGTAACTTTCACGTCTGGTGTCCGATCGGGCCGAATTTTTTTTCCTGGAAAGCTTACGACAAGGGCAACACTACAAAAAGCGAAAATCAGAGGATGGAGTATCATATAATTCTACAAAATTTAAATACATAGCTAGAGGTGATATACCGGTCCGTATATCTTATGCCCACACTAGATTTTTCAGGCCACGTCGAATAGTTTTACGGTGAAGGCCACACACGATATATCATGGGAGGGACCTAGACGACTGCGTTTACGGAGAGGCAACGAACAATGGGAGGTACCGCACATAATTTGGGAGTCCATCCCATCACGCTGTTGGTGTTAACAAATGAAAAATATCAACTATAAGGTAAAATCAGCATAACTCATGAGTCTTGTGTCCGATCGGGGCATACTCTTTTTGTTTTAATAGAAAGCTTACGGCAAACATGATATGCATCACTCATGGGTAGCTAAGGCACCAAGGTGGGCAACCCACACAGTCGCCTGCCCTAACAGCTCACAGAACCGTGGGTATAAGCACACGAAACAAGAGAGCCGTAGCCTGAAATGTTGTAACTTTCACGTCTGGTGTCCGATCGGGCCGAATTTTTTTTCCTGGAAAGCTTACGACAAGGGCAACACTACAAAAAGCGAAAATCAGAGGATGGAGTATCATATAATTCTACAAAATTTAAATACATAGCTAGAGGTGATATACCGGTCCGTATATCTTATGCCCACACTAGATTTTTCAGGCCACGTCGAATAGTTTTACGGTGAAGGCCACACACGATATATCATGGGAGGGACCTAGACGACTGCGTTTACGGAGAGGCAACGAACAATGGGAGGTACCGCACATAATTTGGGAGTCCATCCCATCACGCTGTTGGTGTTAACAAATGAAAAATATCAACTATAAGGTAAAATCAGCATAACTCATGAGTCTTGTGTCCGATCGGGGCATACTCTTTTTGTTTTAATAGAAAGCTTACGGCAAACATGATATGCATCACTCATGGGTAGCTAAGGCACCAAGGTGGGCAACCCACACAGTCGCCTGCCCTAACAGCTCACAGAACCGTGGGTATAAGCACACGAAACAAGAGAGCCGTAGCCTGAAATGTTGTAACTTTCACGTCTGGTGTCCGATCGGGCCGAATTTTTTTTCCTGGAAAGCTTACGACAAGGGCAACACTACAAAAAGCGAAAATCAGAGGATGGAGTATCATATAATTCTACAAAATTTAAATACATAGCTAGAGGTGATATACCGGTCCGTATATCTTATGCCCACACTAGATTTTTCAGGCCACGTCGAATAGTTTTACGGTGAAGGCCACACACGATATATCATGGGAGGGACCTAGACGACTGCGTTTACGGAGAGGCAACGAACAATGGGAGGTACCGCACATAATTTGGGAGTCCATCCCATCACGCTGTTGGTGTTAACAAATGAAAAATATCAACTATAAGGTAAAATCAGCATAACTCATGAGTCTTGTGTCCGATCGGGGCATACTCTTTTTGTTTTAATAGAAAGCTTACGGCAAACATGATATGCATCACTCATGGGTAGCTAAGGCACCAAGGTGGGCAACCCACACAGTCGCCTGCCCTAACAGCTCACAGAACCGTGGGTATAAGCACACGAAACAAGAGAGCCGTAGCCTGAAATGTTGTAACTTTCACGTCTGGTGTCCGATCGGGCCGAATTTTTTTTTCCTGGAAAGCTTACGACAAGGGCAACACTACAAAAAGCGAAAATCAGAGGATGGAGTATCATATAATTCTACAAAATTTAAATACATAGCTAGAGGTGATATACCGGTCCGTATATCTTATGCCCACACTAGATTTTTCAGGCCACGTCGAATAGTTTTACGGTGAAGGCCACACACGATATATCATGGGAGGGACCTAGACGACTGCGTTTACGGAGAGGCAACGAACAATGGGAGGTACCGCACATAATTTGGGAGTCCATCCCATCACGCTGTTGGTGTTAACAAATGAAAAATATCAACTATAAGGTAAAATCAGCATAACTCATGAGTCTTGTGTCCGATCGGGGCATACTCTTTTTGTTTTAATAGAAAGCTTACGGCAAACATGATATGCATCACTCATGGGTAGCTAAGGCACCAAGGTGGGCAACCCACACAGTCGCCTGCCCTAACAGCTCACAGAACCGTGGGTATAAGCACACGAAACAAGAGAGCCGTAGCCTGAAATGTTGTAACTTTCACGTCTGGTGTCCGATCGGGCCGAATTTTTTTTTCCTGGAAAGCTTACGACAAGGGCAACACTACAAAAAGCGAAAATCAGAGGATGGAGTATCATATAATTCTACAAAATTTAAATACATAGCTAGAGGTGATATACCGGTCCGTATATCTTATGCCCACACTAGATTTTTCAGGCCACGTCGAATAGTTTTACGGTGAAGGCCACACACGATATATCATGGGAGGGACCTAGACGACTGCGTTTACGGAGAGGCAACGAACAATGGGAGGTACCGCACATAATTTGGGAGTCCATCCCATCACGCTGTTGGTGTTAACAAATGAAAAATATCAACTATAAGGTAAAATCAGCATAACTCATGAGTCTTGTGTCCGATCGGGGCATACTCTTTTTGTTTTAATAGAAAGCTTACGGCAAACATGATATGCATCACTCATGGGTAGCTAAGGCACCAAGGTGGGCAACCCACACAGTCGCCTGCCCTAACAGCTCACAGAACCGTGGGTATAAGCACACGAAACAAGAGAGCCGTAGCCTGAAATGTTGTAACTTTCACGTCTGGTGTCCGATCGGGCCGAATTTTTTTTCCTGGAAAGCTTACGACAAGGGCAACACTACAAAAAGCGAAAATCAGAGGATGGAGTATCATATAATTCTACAAAATTTAAATACATAGCTAGAGGTGATATACCGGTCCGTATATCTTATGCCCACACTAGATTTTTCAGGCCACGTCGAATAGTTTTACGGTGAAGGCCACACACGATATATCATGGGAGGGACCTAGACGACTGCGTTTACGGAGAGGCAACGAACAATGGGAGGTACCGCACATAATTTGGGAGTCCATCCCATCACGCTGTTGGTGTTAACAAATGAAAAATATCAACTATAAGGTAAAATCAGCATAACTCATGAGTCTTGTGTCCGATCGGGGCATACTCTTTTTGTTTTAATAGAAAGCTTACGGCAAACATGATATGCATCACTCATGGGTAGCTAAGGCACCAAGGTGGGCAACCCACACAGTCGCCTGCCCTAACAGCTCACAGAACCGTGGGTATAAGCACACGAAACAAGAGAGCCGTAGCCTGAAATGTTGTAACTTTCACGTCTGGTGTCCGATCGGGCCGAATTTTTTTTCCTGGAAAGCTTACGACAAGGGCAACACTACAAAAAGCGAAAATCAGAGGATGGAGTATCATATAATTCTACAAAATTTAAATACATAGCTAGAGGTGATATACCGGTCCGTATATCTTATGCCCACACTAGATTTTTCAGGCCACGTCGAATAGTTTTACGGTGAAGGCCACACACGATATATCATGGGAGGGACCTAGACGACTGCGTTTACGGAGAGGCAACGAACAATGGGAGGTACCGCACATAATTTGGGAGTCCATCCCATCACGCTGTTGGTGTTAACAAATGAAAAATATCAACTATAAGGTAAAATCAGCATAACTCATGAGTCTTGTGTCCGATCGGGGCATACTCTTTTTGTTTTAATAGAAAGCTTACGGCAAACATGATATGCATCACTCATGGGTAGCTAAGGCACCAAGGTGGGCAACCCACACAGTCGCCTGCCCTAACAGCTCACAGAACCGTGGGTATAAGCACACGAAACAAGAGAGCCGTAGCCTGAAATGTTGTAACTTTCACGTCTGGTGTCCGATCGGGCCGAATTTTTTTTCCTGGAAAGCTTACGACAAGGGCAACACTACAAAAAGCGAAAATCAGAGGATGGAGTATCATATAATTCTACAAAATTTAAATACATAGCTAGAGGTGATATACCGGTCCGTATATCTTATGCCCACACTAGATTTTTCAGGCCACGTCGAATAGTTTTACGGTGAAGGCCACACACGATATATCATGGGAGGGACCTAGACGACTGCGTTTACGGAGAGGCAACGAACAATGGGAGGTACCGCACATAATTTGGGAGTCCATCCCATCACGCTGTTGGTGTTAACAAATGAAAAATATCAACTATAAGGTAAAATCAGCATAACTCATGAGTCTTGTGTCCGATCGGGGCATACTCTTTTTGTTTTAATAGAAAGCTTACGGCAAACATGATATGCATCACTCATGGGTAGCTAAGGCACCAAGGTGGGCAACCCACACAGTCGCCTGCCCTAACAGCTCACAGAACCGTGGGTATAAGCACACGAAACAAGAGAGCCGTAGCCTGAAATGTTGTAACTTTCACGTCTGGTGTCCGATCGGGCCGAATTTTTTTTCCTGGAAAGCTTACGACAAGGGCAACACTACAAAAAGCGAAAATCAGAGGATGGAGTATCATATAATTCTACAAAATTTAAATACATAGCTAGAGGTGATATACCGGTCCGTATATCTTATGCCCACACTAGATTTTTCAGGCCACGTCGAATAGTTTTACGGTGAAGGCCACACACGATATATCATGGGAGGGACCTAGACGACTGCGTTTACGGAGAGGCAACGAACAATGGGAGGTACCGCACATAATTTGGGAGTCCATCCCATCACGCTGTTGGTGTTAACAAATGAAAAATATCAACTATAAGGTAAAATCAGCATAACTCATGAGTCTTGTGTCCGATCGGGGCATACTCTTTTTGTTTTAATAGAAAGCTTACGGCAAACATGATATGCATCACTCATGGGTAGCTAAGGCACCAAGGTGGGCAACCCACACAGTCGCCTGCCCTAACAGCTCACAGAACCGTGGGTATAAGCACACGAAACAAGAGAGCCGTAGCCTGAAATGTTGTAACTTTCACGTCTGGTGTCCGATCGGGCCGAATTTTTTTTTCCTGGAAAGCTTACGACAAGGGCAACACTACAAAAAGCGAAAATCAGAGGATGGAGTATCATATAATTCTACAAAATTTAAATACATAGCTAGAGGTGATATACCGGTCCGTATATCTTATGCCCACACTAGATTTTTCAGGCCACGTCGAATAGTTTTACGGTGAAGGCCACACACGATATATCATGGGAGGGACCTAGACGACTGCGTTTACGGAGAGGCAACGAACAATGGGAGGTACCGCACATAATTTGGGAGTCCATCCCATCACGCTGTTGGTGTTAACAAATGAAAAATATCAACTATAAGGTAAAATCAGCATAACTCATGAGTCTTGTGTCCGATCGGGGCATACTCTTTTTGTTTTAATAGAAAGCTTACGGCAAACATGATATGCATCACTCATGGGTAGCTAAGGCACCAAGGTGGGCAACCCACACAGTCGCCTGCCCTAACAGCTCACAGAACCGTGGGTATAAGCACACGAAACAAGAGAGCCGTAGCCTGAAATGTTGTAACTTTCACGTCTGGTGTCCGATCGGGCCGAATTTTTTTTCCTGGAAAGCTTACGACAAGGGCAACACTACAAAAAGCGAAAATCAGAGGATGGAGTATCATATAATTCTACAAAATTTAAATACATAGCTAGAGGTGATATACCGGTCCGTATATCTTATGCCCACACTAGATTTTTCAGGCCACGTCGAATAGTTTTACGGTGAAGGCCACACACGATATATCATGGGAGGGACCTAGACGACTGCGTTTACGGAGAGGCAACGAACAATGGGAGGTACCGCACATAATTTGGGAGTCCATCCCATCACGCTGTTGGTGTTAACAAATGAAAAATATCAACTATAAGGTAAAATCAGCATAACTCATGAGTCTTGTGTCCGATCGGGGCATACTCTTTTTGTTTTAATAGAAAGCTTACGGCAAACATGATATGCATCACTCATGGGTAGCTAAGGCACCAAGGTGGGCAACCCACACAGTCGCCTGCCCTAACAGCTCACAGAACCGTGGGTATAAGCACACGAAACAAGAGAGCCGTAGCCTGAAATGTTGTAACTTTCACGTCTGGTGTCCGATCGGGCCGAATTTTTTTTCCTGGAAAGCTTACGACAAGGGCAACACTACAAAAAGCGAAAATCAGAGGATGGAGTATCATATAATTCTACAAAATTTAAATACATAGCTAGAGGTGATATACCGGTCCGTATATCTTATGCCCACACTAGATTTTTCAGGCCACGTCGAATAGTTTTACGGTGAAGGCCACACACGATATATCATGGGAGGGACCTAGACGACTGCGTTTACGGAGAGGCAACGAACAATGGGAGGTACCGCACATAATTTGGGAGTCCATCCCATCACGCTGTTGGTGTTAACAAATGAAAAATATCAACTATAAGGTAAAATCAGCATAACTCATGAGTCTTGTGTCCGATCGGGGCATACTCTTTTTGTTTTAATAGAAAGCTTACGGCAAACATGATATGCATCACTCATGGGTAGCTAAGGCACCAAGGTGGGCAACCCACACAGTCGCCTGCCCTAACAGCTCACAGAACCGTGGGTATAAGCACACGAAACAAGAGAGCCGTAGCCTGAAATGTTGTAACTTTCACGTCTGGTGTCCGATCGGGCCGAATTTTTTTTTCCTGGAAAGCTTACGACAAGGGCAACACTACAAAAAGCGAAAATCAGAGGATGGAGTATCATATAATTCTACAAAATTTAAATACATAGCTAGAGGTGATATACCGGTCCGTATATCTTATGCCCACACTAGATTTTTCAGGCCACGTCGAATAGTTTTACGGTGAAGGCCACACACGATATATCATGGGAGGGACCTAGACGACTGCGTTTACGGAGAGGCAACGAACAATGGGAGGTACCGCACATAATTTGGGAGTCCATCCCATCACGCTGTTGGTGTTAACAAATGAAAAATATCAACTATAAGGTAAAATCAGCATAACTCATGAGTCTTGTGTCCGATCGGGGCATACTCTTTTTGTTTTAATAGAAAGCTTACGGCAAACATGATATGCATCACTCATGGGTAGCTAAGGCACCAAGGTGGGCAACCCACACAGTCGCCTGCCCTAACAGCTCACAGAACCGTGGGTATAAGCACACGAAACAAGAGAGCCGTAGCCTGAAATGTTGTAACTTTCACGTCTGGTGTCCGATCGGGCCGAATTTTTTTTCCTGGAAAGCTTACGACAAGGGCAACACTACAAAAAGCGAAAATCAGAGGATGGAGTATCATATAATTCTACAAAATTTAAATACATAGCTAGAGGTGATATACCGGTCCGTATATCTTATGCCCACACTAGATTTTTCAGGCCACGTCGAATAGTTTTACGGTGAAGGCCACACACGATATATCATGGGAGGGACCTAGACGACTGCGTTTACGGAGAGGCAACGAACAATGGGAGGTACCGCACATAATTTGGGAGTCCATCCCATCACGCTGTTGGTGTTAACAAATGAAAAATATCAACTATAAGGTAAAATCAGCATAACTCATGAGTCTTGTGTCCGATCGGGGCATACTCTTTTTGTTTTAATAGAAAGCTTACGGCAAACATGATATGCATCACTCATGGGTAGCTAAGGCACCAAGGTGGGCAACCCACACAGTCGCCTGCCCTAACAGCTCACAGAACCGTGGGTATAAGCACACGAAACAAGAGAGCCGTAGCCTGAAATGTTGTAACTTTCACGTCTGGTGTCCGATCGGGCCGAATTTTTTTTTCCTGGAAAGCTTACGACAAGGGCAACACTACAAAAAGCGAAAATCAGAGGATGGAGTATCATATAATTCTACAAAATTTAAATACATAGCTAGAGGTGATATACCGGTCCGTATATCTTATGCCCACACTAGATTTTTCAGGCCACGTCGAATAGTTTTACGGTGAAGGCCACACACGATATATCATGGGAGGGACCTAGACGACTGCGTTTACGGAGAGGCAACGAACAATGGGAGGTACCGCACATAATTTGGGAGTCCATCCCATCACGCTGTTGGTGTTAACAAATGAAAAATATCAACTATAAGGTAAAATCAGCATAACTCATGAGTCTTGTGTCCGATCGGGGCATACTCTTTTTGTTTTAATAGAAAGCTTACGGCAAACATGATATGCATCACTCATGGGTAGCTAAGGCACCAAGGTGGGCAACCCACACAGTCGCCTGCCCTAACAGCTCACAGAACCGTGGGTATAAGCACACGAAACAAGAGAGCCGTAGCCTGAAATGTTGTAACTTTCACGTCTGGTGTCCGATCGGGCCGAATTTTTTTTCCTGGAAAGCTTACGACAAGGGCAACACTACAAAAAGCGAAAATCAGAGGATGGAGTATCATATAATTCTACAAAATTTAAATACATAGCTAGAGGTGATATACCGGTCCGTATATCTTATGCCCACACTAGATTTTTCAGGCCACGTCGAATAGTTTTACGGTGAAGGCCACACACGATATATCATGGGAGGGACCTAGACGACTGCGTTTACGGAGAGGCAACGAACAATGGGAGGTACCGCACATAATTTGGGAGTCCATCCCATCACGCTGTTGGTGTTAACAAATGAAAAATATCAACTATAAGGTAAAATCAGCATAACTCATGAGTCTTGTGTCCGATCGGGGCATACTCTTTTTGTTTTAATAGAAAGCTTACGGCAAACATGATATGCATCACTCATGGGTAGCTAAGGCACCAAGGTGGGCAACCCACACAGTCGCCTGCCCTAACAGCTCACAGAACCGTGGGTATAAGCACACGAAACAAGAGAGCCGTAGCCTGAAATGTTGTAACTTTCACGTCTGGTGTCCGATCGGGCCGAATTTTTTTTCCTGGAAAGCTTACGACAAGGGCAACACTACAAAAAGCGAAAATCAGAGGATGGAGTATCATATAATTCTACAAAATTTAAATACATAGCTAGAGGTGATATACCGGTCCGTATATCTTATGCCCACACTAGATTTTTCAGGCCACGTCGAATAGTTTTACGGTGAAGGCCACACACGATATATCATGGGAGGGACCTAGACGACTGCGTTTACGGAGAGGCAACGAACAATGGGAGGTACCGCACATAATTTGGGAGTCCATCCCATCACGCTGTTGGTGTTAACAAATGAAAAATATCAACTATAAGGTAAAATCAGCATAACTCATGAGTCTTGTGTCCGATCGGGGCATACTCTTTTTGTTTTAATAGAAAGCTTACGGCAAACATGATATGCATCACTCATGGGTAGCTAAGGCACCAAGGTGGGCAACCCACACAGTCGCCTGCCCTAACAGCTCACAGAACCGTGGGTATAAGCACACGAAACAAGAGAGCCGTAGCCTGAAATGTTGTAACTTTCACGTCTGGTGTCCGATCGGGCCGAATTTTTTTTCCTGGAAAGCTTACGACAAGGGCAACACTACAAAAAGCGAAAATCAGAGGATGGAGTATCATATAATTCTACAAAATTTAAATACATAGCTAGAGGTGATATACCGGTCCGTATATCTTATGCCCACACTAGATTTTTCAGGCCACGTCGAATAGTTTTACGGTGAAGGCCACACACGATATATCATGGGAGGGACCTAGACGACTGCGTTTACGGAGAGGCAACGAACAATGGGAGGTACCGCACATAATTTGGGAGTCCATCCCATCACGCTGTTGGTGTTAACAAATGAAAAATATCAACTATAAGGTAAAATCAGCATAACTCATGAGTCTTGTGTCCGATCGGGGCATACTCTTTTTGTTTTAATAGAAAGCTTACGGCAAACATGATATGCATCACTCATGGGTAGCTAAGGCACCAAGGTGGGCAACCCACACAGTCGCCTGCCCTAACAGCTCACAGAACCGTGGGTATAAGCACACGAAACAAGAGAGCCGTAGCCTTAATGTTGTAACTTTCACGTCTGGTGTCCGATCGGGCCGAATTTTTTTTCCTGGAAAGCTTACGACAAGGGCAACACTACAAAAAGCGAAAATCAAAGGATGGAGTATCATATAATTCTACAAAATTTAAATACATAGCTAGAGGTGATATACCGGTCCGTATATCTTATGCCCACACTAGATTTTTCAGGCCACGTCGAATAGTTTTACGGTGAAGGCCACACACGATATATCATGGGAGGGACCTAGACGACTGCGTTTACGGAGAGGCAACGAACAATGGGAGGTACCGCACATAATTTGGGAGTCCATCCCATCACGCTGTTGGTGTTAACAAATGAAAAATATCAACTATAAGGTAAAATCAGCATAACTCATGAGTCTTGTGTCCGATCGGGGCATACTCTTTTTGTTTTAATAGAAAGCTTACGGCAAACATGATATGCATCACTCATGGGTAGCTAAGGCACCAAGGTGGGCAACCCACACAGTCGCCTGCCCTAACAGCTCACAGAACCGTGGGTATAAGCACACGAAACAAGAGAGCCGTAGCCTGAAATGTTGTAACTTTCACGTCTGGTGTCCGATCGGGCCGAATTTTTTTTCCTGGAAAGCTTACGACAAGGGCAACACTACAAAAAGCGAAAATCAGAGGATGGAGTATCATATAATTCTACAAAATTTAAATACATAGCTAGAGGTGATATACCGGTCCGTATATCTTATGCCCACACTAGATTTTTCAGGCCACGTCGAATAGTTTTACGGTGAAGGCCACACACGATATATCATGGGAGGGACCTAGACGACTGCGTTTACGGAGAGGCAACGAACAATGGGAGGTACCGCACATAATTTGGGAGTCCATCCCATCACGCTGTTGGTGTTAACAAATGAAAAATATCAACTATAAGGTAAAATCAGCATAACTCATGAGTCTTGTGTCCGATCGGGGCATACTCTTTTTGTTTTAATAGAAAGCTTACGGCAAACATGATATGCATCACTCATGGGTAGCTAAGGCACCAAGGTGGGCAACCCACACAGTCGCCTGCCCTAACAGCTCACAGAACCGTGGGTATAAGCACACGAAACAAGAGAGCCGTAGCCTTAATGTTGTAACTTTCACGTCTGGTGTCCGATCGGGCCGAATTTTTTTTCCTGGAAAGCTTACGACAAGGGCAACACTACAAAAAGCGAAAATCAAAGGATGGAGTATCATATAATTCTACAAAATTTAAATACATAGCTAGAGGTGATATACCGGTCCGTATATCTTATGCCCACACTAGATTTTTCAGGCCACGTCGAATAGTTTTACGGTGAAGGCCACACACGATATATCATGGGAGGGACCTAGACGACTGCGTTTACGGAGAGGCAACGAACAATGGGAGGTACCGCACATAATTTGGGAGTCCATCCCATCACGCTGTTGGTGTTAACAAATGAAAAATATCAACTATAAGGTAAAATCAGCATAACTCATGAGTCTTGTGTCCGATCGGGGCATACTCTTTTTGTTTTAATAGAAAGCTTACGGCAAACATGATATGCATCACTCATGGGTAGCTAAGGCACCAAGGTGGGCAACCCACACAGTCGCCTGCCCTAACAGCTCACAGAACCGTGGGTATAAGCACACGAAACAAGAGAGCCGTAGCCTTAAATGTTGTAACTTTCACGTCTGGTGTCCGATCGGGCCGAATTTTTTTTTCCTGGAAAGCTTACGACAAGGGCAACACTACAAAAAGCGAAAATCAAAGGATGGAGTATCATATAATTCTACAAAATTTAAATACATAGCTAGAGGTGATATACCGGTCCGTATATCTTATGCCCACACTAGATTTTTCAGGCCACGTCGAATAGTTTTACGGTGAAGGCCACACACGATATATCATGGGAGGGACCTAGACGACTGCGTTTACGGAGAGGCAACGAACAATGGGAGGTACCGCACATAATTTGGGAGTCCATCCCATCACGCTGTTGGTGTTAACAAATGAAAAATATCAACTATAAGGTAAAATCAGCATAACTCATGAGTCTTGTGTCCGATCGGGGCATACTCTTTTTGTTTTAATAGAAAGCTTACGGCAAACATGATATGCATCACTCATGGGTAGCTAAGGCACCAAGGTGGGCAACCCACACAGTCGCCTGCCCTAACAGCTCACAGAACCGTGGGTATAAGCACACGAAACAAGAGAGCCGTAGCCTGAAATGTTGTAACTTTCACGTCTGGTGTCCGATCGGGCCGAATTTTTTTTCCTGGAAAGCTTACGACAAGGGCAACACTACAAAAAGCGAAAATCAAAGGATGGAGTATCATATAATTCTACAAAATTTAAATACATAGCTAGAGGTGATATACCGGTCCGTATATCTTATGCCCACACTAGATTTTTCAGGCCACGTCGAATAGTTTTACGGTGAAGGCCACACACGATATATCATGGGAGGGACCTAGACGACTGCGTTTACGGAGAGGCAACGAACAATGGGAGGTACCGCACATAATTTGGGAGTCCATCCCATCACGCTGTTGGTGTTAACAAATGAAAAATATCAACTATAAGGTAAAATCAGCATAACTCATGAGTCTTGTGTCCGATCGGGGCATACTCTTTTTGTTTTAATAGAAAGCTTACGGCAAACATGATATGCATCACTCATGGGTAGCTAAGGCACCAAGGTGGGCAACCCACACAGTCGCCTGCCCTAACAGCTCACAGAACCGTGGGTATAAGCACACGAAACAAGAGAGCCGTAGCCTTAAATGTTGTAACTTTCACGTCTGGTGTCCGATCGGGCCGAATTTTTTTTCCTGGAAAGCTTACGACAAGGGCAACACTACAAAAAGCGAAAATCAAAGGATGGAGTATCATATAATTCTACAAAATTTAAATACATAGCTAGAGGTGATATACCGGTCCGTATATCTTATGCCCACACTAGATTTTTCAGGCCACGTCGAATAGTTTTACGGTGAAGGCCACACACGATATATCATGGGAGGGACCTAGACGACTGCGTTTACGGAGAGGCAACGAACAATGGGAGGTACCGCACATAATTTGGGAGTCCATCCCATCACGCTGTTGGTGTTAACAAATGAAAAATATCAACTATAAGGTAAAATCAGCATAACTCATGAGTCTTGTGTCCGATCGGGGCATACTCTTTTTGTTTTAATAGAAAGCTTACGGCAAACATGATATGCATCACTCATGGGTAGCTAAGGCACCAAGGTGGGCAACCCACACAGTCGCCTGCCCTAACAGCTCACAGAACCGTGGGTATAAGCACACGAAACAAGAGAGCCGTAGCCTGAAATGTTGTAACTTTCACGTCTGGTGTCCGATCGGGCCGAATTTTTTTTCCTGGAAAGCTTACGACAAGGGCAACACTACAAAAAGCGAAAATCAAAGGATGGAGTATCATATAATTCTACAAAATTTAAATACATAGCTAGAGGTGATATACCGGTCCGTATATCTTATGCCCACACTAGATTTTTCAGGCCACGTCGAATAGTTTTACGGTGAAGGCCACACACGATATATCATGGGAGGGACCTAGACGACTGCGTTTACGGAGAGGCAACGAACAATGGGAGGTACCGCACATAATTTGGGAGTCCATCCCATCACGCTGTTGGTGTTAACAAATGAAAAATATCAACTATAAGGTAAAATCAGCATAACTCATGAGTCTTGTGTCCGATCGGGGCATACTCTTTTTGTTTTAATAGAAAGCTTACGGCAAACATGATATGCATCACTCATGGGTAGCTAAGGCACCAAGGTGGGCAACCCACACAGTCGCCTGCCCTAACAGCTCACAGAACCGTGGGTATAAGCACACGAAACAAGAGAGCCGTAGCCTGAAATGTTGTAACTTTCACGTCTGGTGTCCGATCGGGCCGAATTTTTTTTTCCTGGAAAGCTTACGACAAGGGCAACACTACAAAAAGCGAAAATCAGAGGATGGAGTATCATATAATTCTACAAAATTTAAATACATAGCTAGAGGTGATATACCGGTCCGTATATCTTATGCCCACACTAGATTTTTCAGGCCACGTCGAATAGTTTTACGGTGAAGGCCACACACGATATATCATGGGAGGGACCTAGACGACTGCGTTTACGGAGAGGCAACGAACAATGGGAGGTACCGCACATAATTTGGGAGTCCATCCCATCACGCTGTTGGTGTTAACAAATGAAAAATATCAACTATAAGGTAAAATCAGCATAACTCATGAGTCTTGTGTCCGATCGGGGCATACTCTTTTTGTTTTAATAGAAAGCTTACGGCAAACATGATATGCATCACTCATGGGTAGCTAAGGCACCAAGGTGGGCAACCCACACAGTCGCCTGCCCTAACAGCTCACAGAACCGTGGGTATAAGCACACGAAACAAGAGAGCCGTAGCCTGAAATGTTGTAACTTTCACGTCTGGTGTCCGATCGGGCCGAATTTTTTTTTCCTGGAAAGCTTACGACAAGGGCAACACTACAAAAAGCGAAAATCAAAGGATGGAGTATCATATAATTCTACAAAATTTAAATACATAGCTAGAGGTGATATACCGGTCCGTATATCTTATGCCCACACTAGATTTTTCAGGCCACGTCGAATAGTTTTACGGTGAAGGCCACACACGATATATCATGGGAGGGACCTAGACGACTGCGTTTACGGAGAGGCAACGAACAATGGGAGGTACCGCACATAATTTGGGAGTCCATCCCATCACGCTGTTGGTGTTAACAAATGAAAAATATCAACTATAAGGTAAAATCAGCATAACTCATGAGTCTTGTGTCCGATCGGGGCATACTCTTTTTGTTTTAATAGAAAGCTTACGGCAAACATGATATGCATCACTCATGGGTAGCTAAGGCACCAAGGTGGGCAACCCACACAGTCGCCTGCCCTAACAGCTCACAGAACCGTGGGTATAAGCACACGAAACAAGAGAGCCGTAGCCTGAAATGTTGTAACTTTCACGTCTGGTGTCCGATCGGGCCGAATTTTTTTTTCCTGGAAAGCTTACGACAAGGGCAACACTACAAAAAGCGAAAATCAGAGGATGGAGTATCATATAATTCTACAAAATTTAAATACATAGCTAGAGGTGATATACCGGTCCGTATATCTTATGCCCACACTAGATTTTTCAGGCCACGTCGAATAGTTTTACGGTGAAGGCCACACACGATATATCATGGGAGGGACCTAGACGACTGCGTTTACGGAGAGGCAACGAACAATGGGAGGTACCGCACATAATTTGGGAGTCCATCCCATCACGCTGTTGGTGTTAACAAATGAAAAATATCAACTATAAGGTAAAATCAGCATAACTCATGAGTCTTGTGTCCGATCGGGGCATACTCTTTTTGTTTTAATAGAAAGCTTACGGCAAACATGATATGCATCACTCATGGGTAGCTAAGGCACCAAGGTGGGCAACCCACACAGTCGCCTGCCCTAACAGCTCACAGAACCGTGGGTATAAGCACACGAAACAAGAGAGCCGTAGCCTGAAATGTTGTAACTTTCACGTCTGGTGTCCGATCGGGCCGAATTTTTTTTCCTGGAAAGCTTACGACAAGGGCAACACTACAAAAAGCGAAAATCAGAGGATGGAGTATCATATAATTCTACAAAATTTAAATACATAGCTAGAGGTGATATACCGGTCCGTATATCTTATGCCCACACTAGATTTTTCAGGCCACGTCGAATAGTTTTACGGTGAAGGCCACACACGATATATCATGGGAGGGACCTAGACGACTGCGTTTACGGAGAGGCAACGAACAATGGGAGGTACCGCACATAATTTGGGAGTCCATCCCATCACGCTGTTGGTGTTAACAAATGAAAAATATCAACTATAAGGTAAAATCAGCATAACTCATGAGTCTTGTGTCCGATCGGGGCATACTCTTTTTGTTTTAATAGAAAGCTTACGGCAAACATGATATGCATCACTCATGGGTAGCTAAGGCACCAAGGTGGGCAACCCACACAGTCGCCTGCCCTAACAGCTCACAGAACCGTGGGTATAAGCACACGAAACAAGAGAGCCGTAGCCTGAAATGTTGTAACTTTCACGTCTGGTGTCCGATCGGGCCGAATTTTTTTTCCTGGAAAGCTTACGACAAGGGCAACACTACAAAAAGCGAAAATCAAAGGATGGAGTATCATATAATTCTACAAAATTTAAATACATAGCTAGAGGTGATATACCGGTCCGTATATCTTATGCCCACACTAGATTTTTCAGGCCACGTCGAATAGTTTTACGGTGAAGGCCACACACGATATATCATGGGAGGGACCTAGACGACTGCGTTTACGGAGAGGCAACGAACAATGGGAGGTACCGCACATAATTTGGGAGTCCATCCCATCACGCTGTTGGTGTTAACAAATGAAAAATATCAACTATAAGGTAAAATCAGCATAACTCATGAGTCTTGTGTCCGATCGGGGCATACTCTTTTTGTTTTAATAGAAAGCTTACGGCAAACATGATATGCATCACTCATGGGTAGCTAAGGCACCAAGGTGGGCAACCCACACAGTCGCCTGCCCTAACAGCTCACAGAACCGTGGGTATAAGCACACGAAACAAGAGAGCCGTAGCCTGAAATGTTGTAACTTTCACGTCTGGTGTCCGATCGGGCCGAATTTTTTTTCCTGGAAAGCTTACGACAAGGGCAACACTACAAAAAGCGAAAATCAAAGGATGGAGTATCATATAATTCTACAAAATTTAAATACATAGCTAGAGGTGATATACCGGTCCGTATATCTTATGCCCACACTAGATTTTTCAGGCCACGTCGAATAGTTTTACGGTGAAGGCCACACACGATATATCATGGGAGGGACCTAGACGACTGCGTTTACGGAGAGGCAACGAACAATGGGAGGTACCGCACATAATTTGGGAGTCCATCCCATCACGCTGTTGGTGTTAACAAATGAAAAATATCAACTATAAGGTAAAATCAGCATAACTCATGAGTCTTGTGTCCGATCGGGGCATACTCTTTTTGTTTTAATAGAAAGCTTACGGCAAACATGATATGCATCACTCATGGGTAGCTAAGGCACCAAGGTGGGCAACCCACACAGTCGCCTGCCCTAACAGCTCACAGAACCGTGGGTATAAGCACACGAAACAAGAGAGCCGTAGCCTGAAATGTTGTAACTTTCACGTCTGGTGTCCGATCGGGCCGAATTTTTTTTTCCTGGAAAGCTTACGACAAGGGCAACACTACAAAAAGCGAAAATCAGAGGATGGAGTATCATATAATTCTACAAAATTTAAATACATAGCTAGAGGTGATATACCGGTCCGTATATCTTATGCCCACACTAGATTTTTCAGGCCACGTCGAATAGTTTTACGGTGAAGGCCACACACGATATATCATGGGAGGGACCTAGACGACTGCGTTTACGGAGAGGCAACGAACAATGGGAGGTACCGCACATAATTTGGGAGTCCATCCCATCACGCTGTTGGTGTTAACAAATGAAAAATATCAACTATAAGGTAAAATCAGCATAACTCATGAGTCTTGTGTCCGATCGGGGCATACTCTTTTTGTTTTAATAGAAAGCTTACGGCAAACATGATATGCATCACTCATGGGTAGCTAAGGCACCAAGGTGGGCAACCCACACAGTCGCCTGCCCTAACAGCTCACAGAACCGTGGGTATAAGCACACGAAACAAGAGAGCCGTAGCCTTGAAATGTTGTAACTTTCACGTCTGGTGTCCGATCGGGCCGAATTTTTTTTTCCTGGAAAGCTTACGACAAGGGCAACACTACAAAAAGCGAAAATCAGAGGATGGAGTATCATATAATTCTACAAAATTTAAATACATAGCTAGAGGTGATATACCGGTCCGTATATCTTATGCCCACACTAGATTTTTCAGGCCACGTCGAATAGTTTTACGGTGAAGGCCACACACGATATATCATGGGAGGGACCTAGACGACTGCGTTTACGGAGAGGCAACGAACAATGGGAGGTACCGCACATAATTTGGGAGTCCATCCCATCACGCTGTTGGTGTTAACAAATGAAAAATATCAACTATAAGGTAAAATCAGCATAACTCATGAGTCTTGTGTCCGATCGGGGCATACTCTTTTTGTTTTAATAGAAAGCTTACGGCAAACATGATATGCATCACTCATGGGTAGCTAAGGCACCAAGGTGGGCAACCCACACAGTCGCCTGCCCTAACAGCTCACAGAACCGTGGGTATAAGCACACGAAACAAGAGAGCCGTAGCCTGAAATGTTGTAACTTTCACGTCTGGTGTCCGATCGGGCCGAATTTTTTTTTCCTGGAAAGCTTACGACAAGGGCAACACTACAAAAAGCGAAAATCAGAGGATGGAGTATCATATAATTCTACAAAATTTAAATACATAGCTAGAGGTGATATACCGGTCCGTATATCTTATGCCCACACTAGATTTTTCAGGCCACGTCGAATAGTTTTACGGTGAAGGCCACACACGATATATCATGGGAGGGACCTAGACGACTGCGTTTACGGAGAGGCAACGAACAATGGGAGGTACCGCACATAATTTGGGAGTCCATCCCATCACGCTGTTGGTGTTAACAAATGAAAAATATCAACTATAAGGTAAAATCAGCATAACTCATGAGTCTTGTGTCCGATCGGGGCATACTCTTTTTGTTTTAATAGAAAGCTTACGGCAAACATGATATGCATCACTCATGGGTAGCTAAGGCACCAAGGTGGGCAACCCACACAGTCGCCTGCCCTAACAGCTCACAGAACCGTGGGTATAAGCACACGAAACAAGAGAGCCGTAGCCTTAAATGTTGTAACTTTCACGTCTGGTGTCCGATCGGGCCGAATTTTTTTTTCCTGGAAAGCTTACGACAAGGGCAACACTACAAAAAGCGAAAATCAGAGGATGGAGTATCATATAATTCTACAAAATTTAAATACATAGCTAGAGGTGATATACCGGTCCGTATATCTTATGCCCACACTAGATTTTTCAGGCCACGTCGAATAGTTTTACGGTGAAGGCCACACACGATATATCATGGGAGGGACCTAGACGACTGCGTTTACGGAGAGGCAACGAACAATGGGAGGTACCGCACATAATTTGGGAGTCCATCCCATCACGCTGTTGGTGTTAACAAATGAAAAATATCAACTATAAGGTAAAATCAGCATAACTCATGAGTCTTGTGTCCGATCGGGGCATACTCTTTTTGTTTTAATAGAAAGCTTACGGCAAACATGATATGCATCACTCATGGGTAGCTAAGGCACCAAGGTGGGCAACCCACACAGTCGCCTGCCCTAACAGCTCACAGAACCGTGGGTATAAGCACACGAAACAAGAGAGCCGTAGCCTGAAATGTTGTAACTTTCACGTCTGGTGTCCGATCGGGCCGAATTTTTTTTTCCTGGAAAGCTTACGACAAGGGCAACACTACAAAAAGCGAAAATCAGAGGATGGAGTATCATATAATTCTACAAAATTTAAATACATAGCTAGAGGTGATATACCGGTCCGTATATCTTATGCCCACACTAGATTTTTCAGGCCACGTCGAATAGTTTTACGGTGAAGGCCACACACGATATATCATGGGAGGGACCTAGACGACTGCGTTTACGGAGAGGCAACGAACAATGGGAGGTACCGCACATAATTTGGGAGTCCATCCCATCACGCTGTTGGTGTTAACAAATGAAAAATATCAACTATAAGGTAAAATCAGCATAACTCATGAGTCTTGTGTCCGATCGGGGCATACTCTTTTTGTTTTAATAGAAAGCTTACGGCAAACATGATATGCATCACTCATGGGTAGCTAAGGCACCAAGGTGGGCAACCCACACAGTCGCCTGCCCTAACAGCTCACAGAACCGTGGGTATAAGCACACGAAACAAGAGAGCCGTAGCCTGAAATGTTGTAACTTTCACGTCTGGTGTCCGATCGGGCCGAATTTTTTTTTCCTGGAAAGCTTACGACAAGGGCAACACTACAAAAAGCGAAAATCAAGGATGGAGTATCATATAATTCTACAAAATTTAAATACATAGCTAGAGGTGATATACCGGTCCGTATATCTTATGCCCACACTAGATTTTTCAGGCCACGTCGAATAGTTTTACGGTGAAGGCCACACACGATATATCATGGGAGGGACCTAGACGACTGCGTTTACGGAGAGGCAACGAACAATGGGAGGTACCGCACATAATTTGGGAGTCCATCCCATCACGCTGTTGGTGTTAACAAATGAAAAATATCAACTATAAGGTAAAATCAGCATAACTCATGAGTCTTGTGTCCGATCGGGGCATACTCTTTTTGTTTTAATAGAAAGCTTACGGCAAACATGATATGCATCACTCATGGGTAGCTAAGGCACCAAGGTGGGCAACCCACACAGTCGCCTGCCCTAACAGCTCACAGAACCGTGGGTATAAGCACACGAAACAAGAGAGCCGTAGCCTTAATGTTGTAACTTTCACGTCTGGTGTCCGATCGGGCCGAATTTTTTTTCCTGGAAAGCTTACGACAAGGGCAACACTACAAAAAGCGAAAATCAGAGGATGGAGTATCATATAATTCTACAAAATTTAAATACATAGCTAGAGGTGATATACCGGTCCGTATATCTTATGCCCACACTAGATTTTTCAGGCCACGTCGAATAGTTTTACGGTGAAGGCCACACACGATATATCATGGGAGGGACCTAGACGACTGCGTTTACGGAGAGGCAACGAACAATGGGAGGTACCGCACATAATTTGGGAGTCCATCCCATCACGCTGTTGGTGTTAACAAATGAAAAATATCAACTATAAGGTAAAATCAGCATAACTCATGAGTCTTGTGTCCGATCGGGGCATACTCTTTTTGTTTTAATAGAAAGCTTACGGCAAACATGATATGCATCACTCATGGGTAGCTAAGGCACCAAGGTGGGCAACCCACACAGTCGCCTGCCCTAACAGCTCACAGAACCGTGGGTATAAGCACACGAAACAAGAGAGCCGTAGCCTGAAATGTTGTAACTTTCACGTCTGGTGTCCGATCGGGCCGAATTTTTTTTTCCTGGAAAGCTTACGACAAGGGCAACACTACAAAAAGCGAAAATCAAAGGATGGAGTATCATATAATTCTACAAAATTTAAATACATAGCTAGAGGTGATATACCGGTCCGTATATCTTATGCCCACACTAGATTTTTCAGGCCACGTCGAATAGTTTTACGGTGAAGGCCACACACGATATATCATGGGAGGGACCTAGACGACTGCGTTTACGGAGAGGCAACGAACAATGGGAGGTACCGCACATAATTTGGGAGTCCATCCCATCACGCTGTTGGTGTTAACAAATGAAAAATATCAACTATAAGGTAAAATCAGCATAACTCATGAGTCTTGTGTCCGATCGGGGCATACTCTTTTTGTTTTAATAGAAAGCTTACGGCAAACATGATATGCATCACTCATGGGTAGCTAAGGCACCAAGGTGGGCAACCCACACAGTCGCCTGCCCTAACAGCTCACAGAACCGTGGGTATAAGCACACGAAACAAGAGAGCCGTAGCCTGAAATGTTGTAACTTTCACGTCTGGTGTCCGATCGGGCCGAATTTTTTTTCCTGGAAAGCTTACGACAAGGGCAACACTACAAAAAGCGAAAATCAAAGGATGGAGTATCATATAATTCTACAAAATTTAAATACATAGCTAGAGGTGATATACCGGTCCGTATATCTTATGCCCACACTAGATTTTTCAGGCCACGTCGAATAGTTTTACGGTGAAGGCCACACACGATATATCATGGGAGGGACCTAGACGACTGCGTTTACGGAGAGGCAACGAACAATGGGAGGTACCGCACATAATTTGGGAGTCCATCCCATCACGCTGTTGGTGTTAACAAATGAAAAATATCAACTATAAGGTAAAATCAGCATAACTCATGAGTCTTGTGTCCGATCGGGGCATACTCTTTTTGTTTTAATAGAAAGCTTACGGCAAACATGATATGCATCACTCATGGGTAGCTAAGGCACCAAGGTGGGCAACCCACACAGTCGCCTGCCCTAACAGCTCACAGAACCGTGGGTATAAGCACACGAAACAAGAGAGCCGTAGCCTTAATGTTGTAACTTTCACGTCTGGTGTCCGATCGGGCCGAATTTTTTTTTCCTGGAAAGCTTACGACAAGGGCAACACTACAAAAAGCGAAAATCAGAGGATGGAGTATCATATAATTCTACAAAATTTAAATACATAGCTAGAGGTGATATACCGGTCCGTATATCTTATGCCCACACTAGATTTTTCAGGCCACGTCGAATAGTTTTACGGTGAAGGCCACACACGATATATCATGGGAGGGACCTAGACGACTGCGTTTACGGAGAGGCAACGAACAATGGGAGGTACCGCACATAATTTGGGAGTCCATCCCATCACGCTGTTGGTGTTAACAAATGAAAAATATCAACTATAAGGTAAAATCAGCATAACTCATGAGTCTTGTGTCCGATCGGGGCATACTCTTTTTGTTTTAATAGAAAGCTTACGGCAAACATGATATGCATCACTCATGGGTAGCTAAGGCACCAAGGTGGGCAACCCACACAGTCGCCTGCCCTAACAGCTCACAGAACCGTGGGTATAAGCACACGAAACAAGAGAGCCGTAGCCTGAAATGTTGTAACTTTCACGTCTGGTGTCCGATCGGGCCGAATTTTTTTTTCCTGGAAAGCTTACGACAAGGGCAACACTACAAAAAGCGAAAATCAAGGATGGAGTATCATATAATTCTACAAAATTTAAATACATAGCTAGAGGTGATATACCGGTCCGTATATCTTATGCCCACACTAGATTTTTCAGGCCACGTCGAATAGTTTTACGGTGAAGGCCACACACGATATATCATGGGAGGGACCTAGACGACTGCGTTTACGGAGAGGCAACGAACAATGGGAGGTACCGCACATAATTTGGGAGTCCATCCCATCACGCTGTTGGTGTTAACAAATGAAAAATATCAACTATAAGGTAAAATCAGCATAACTCATGAGTCTTGTGTCCGATCGGGGCATACTCTTTTTGTTTTAATAGAAAGCTTACGGCAAACATGATATGCATCACTCATGGGTAGCTAAGGCACCAAGGTGGGCAACCCACACAGTCGCCTGCCCTAACAGCTCACAGAACCGTGGGTATAAGCACACGAAACAAGAGAGCCGTAGCCTTAATGTTGTAACTTTCACGTCTGGTGTCCGATCGGGCCGAATTTTTTTTTCCTGGAAAGCTTACGACAAGGGCAACACTACAAAAAGCGAAAATCAAAGGATGGAGTATCATATAATTCTACAAAATTTAAATACATAGCTAGAGGTGATATACCGGTCCGTATATCTTATGCCCACACTAGATTTTTCAGGCCACGTCGAATAGTTTTACGGTGAAGGCCACACACGATATATCATGGGAGGGACCTAGACGACTGCGTTTACGGAGAGGCAACGAACAATGGGAGGTACCGCACATAATTTGGGAGTCCATCCCATCACGCTGTTGGTGTTAACAAATGAAAAATATCAACTATAAGGTAAAATCAGCATAACTCATGAGTCTTGTGTCCGATCGGGGCATACTCTTTTTGTTTTAATAGAAAGCTTACGGCAAACATGATATGCATCACTCATGGGTAGCTAAGGCACCAAGGTGGGCAACCCACACAGTCGCCTGCCCTAACAGCTCACAGAACCGTGGGTATAAGCACACGAAACAAGAGAGCCGTAGCCTGAAATGTTGTAACTTTCACGTCTGGTGTCCGATCGGGCCGAATTTTTTTTTCCTGGAAAGCTTACGACAAGGGCAACACTACAAAAAGCGAAAATCAGAGGATGGAGTATCATATAATTCTACAAAATTTAAATACATAGCTAGAGGTGATATACCGGTCCGTATATCTTATGCCCACACTAGATTTTTCAGGCCACGTCGAATAGTTTTACGGTGAAGGCCACACACGATATATCATGGGAGGGACCTAGACGACTGCGTTTACGGAGAGGCAACGAACAATGGGAGGTACCGCACATAATTTGGGAGTCCATCCCATCACGCTGTTGGTGTTAACAAATGAAAAATATCAACTATAAGGTAAAATCAGCATAACTCATGAGTCTTGTGTCCGATCGGGGCATACTCTTTTTGTTTTAATAGAAAGCTTACGGCAAACATGATATGCATCACTCATGGGTAGCTAAGGCACCAAGGTGGGCAACCCACACAGTCGCCTGCCCTAACAGCTCACAGAACCGTGGGTATAAGCACACGAAACAAGAGAGCCGTAGCCTGAAATGTTGTAACTTTCACGTCTGGTGTCCGATCGGGCCGAATTTTTTTTTCCTGGAAAGCTTACGACAAGGGCAACACTACAAAAAGCGAAAATCAAGGATGGAGTATCATATAATTCTACAAAATTTAAATACATAGCTAGAGGTGATATACCGGTCCGTATATCTTATGCCCACACTAGATTTTTCAGGCCACGTCGAATAGTTTTACGGTGAAGGCCACACACGATATATCATGGGAGGGACCTAGACGACTGCGTTTACGGAGAGGCAACGAACAATGGGAGGTACCGCACATAATTTGGGAGTCCATCCCATCACGCTGTTGGTGTTAACAAATGAAAAATATCAACTATAAGGTAAAATCAGCATAACTCATGAGTCTTGTGTCCGATCGGGGCATACTCTTTTTGTTTTAATAGAAAGCTTACGGCAAACATGATATGCATCACTCATGGGTAGCTAAGGCACCAAGGTGGGCAACCCACACAGTCGCCTGCCCTAACAGCTCACAGAACCGTGGGTATAAGCACACGAAACAAGAGAGCCGTAGCCTGAAATGTTGTAACTTTCACGTCTGGTGTCCGATCGGGCCGAATTTTTTTTTCCTGGAAAGCTTACGACAAGGGCAACACTACAAAAAGCGAAAATCAGAGGATGGAGTATCATATAATTCTACAAAATTTAAATACATAGCTAGAGGTGATATACCGGTCCGTATATCTTATGCCCACACTAGATTTTTCAGGCCACGTCGAATAGTTTTACGGTGAAGGCCACACACGATATATCATGGGAGGGACCTAGACGACTGCGTTTACGGAGAGGCAACGAACAATGGGAGGTACCGCACATAATTTGGGAGTCCATCCCATCACGCTGTTGGTGTTAACAAATGAAAAATATCAACTATAAGGTAAAATCAGCATAACTCATGAGTCTTGTGTCCGATCGGGGCATACTCTTTTTGTTTTAATAGAAAGCTTACGGCAAACATGATATGCATCACTCATGGGTAGCTAAGGCACCAAGGTGGGCAACCCACACAGTCGCCTGCCCTAACAGCTCACAGAACCGTGGGTATAAGCACACGAAACAAGAGAGCCGTAGCCTGAAATGTTGTAACTTTCACGTCTGGTGTCCGATCGGGCCGAATTTTTTTTTCCTGGAAAGCTTACGACAAGGGCAACACTACAAAAAGCGAAAATCAGAGGATGGAGTATCATATAATTCTACAAAATTTAAATACATAGCTAGAGGTGATATACCGGTCCGTATATCTTATGCCCACACTAGATTTTTCAGGCCACGTCGAATAGTTTTACGGTGAAGGCCACACACGATATATCATGGGAGGGACCTAGACGACTGCGTTTACGGAGAGGCAACGAACAATGGGAGGTACCGCACATAATTTGGGAGTCCATCCCATCACGCTGTTGGTGTTAACAAATGAAAAATATCAACTATAAGGTAAAATCAGCATAACTCATGAGTCTTGTGTCCGATCGGGGCATACTCTTTTTGTTTTAATAGAAAGCTTACGGCAAACATGATATGCATCACTCATGGGTAGCTAAGGCACCAAGGTGGGCAACCCACACAGTCGCCTGCCCTAACAGCTCACAGAACCGTGGGTATAAGCACACGAAACAAGAGAGCCGTAGCCTGAAATGTTGTAACTTTCACGTCTGGTGTCCGATCGGGCCGAATTTTTTTTTCCTGGAAAGCTTACGACAAGGGCAACACTACAAAAAGCGAAAATCAGAGGATGGAGTATCATATAATTCTACAAAATTTAAATACATAGCTAGAGGTGATATACCGGTCCGTATATCTTATGCCCACACTAGATTTTTCAGGCCACGTCGAATAGTTTTACGGTGAAGGCCACACACGATATATCATGGGAGGGACCTAGACGACTGCGTTTACGGAGAGGCAACGAACAATGGGAGGTACCGCACATAATTTGGGAGTCCATCCCATCACGCTGTTGGTGTTAACAAATGAAAAATATCAACTATAAGGTAAAATCAGCATAACTCATGAGTCTTGTGTCCGATCGGGGCATACTCTTTTTGTTTTAATAGAAAGCTTACGGCAAACATGATATGCATCACTCATGGGTAGCTAAGGCACCAAGGTGGGCAACCCACACAGTCGCCTGCCCTAACAGCTCACAGAACCGTGGGTATAAGCACACGAAACAAGAGAGCCGTAGCCTGAAATGTTGTAACTTTCACGTCTGGTGTCCGATCGGGCCGAATTTTTTTTTCCTGGAAAGCTTACGACAAGGGCAACACTACAAAAAGCGAAAATCAGAGGATGGAGTATCATATAATTCTACAAAATTTAAATACATAGCTAGAGGTGATATACCGGTCCGTATATCTTATGCCCACACTAGATTTTTCAGGCCACGTCGAATAGTTTTACGGTGAAGGCCACACACGATATATCATGGGAGGGACCTAGACGACTGCGTTTACGGAGAGGCAACGAACAATGGGAGGTACCGCACATAATTTGGGAGTCCATCCCATCACGCTGTTGGTGTTAACAAATGAAAAATATCAACTATAAGGTAAAATCAGCATAACTCATGAGTCTTGTGTCCGATCGGGGCATACTCTTTTTGTTTTAATAGAAAGCTTACGGCAAACATGATATGCATCACTCATGGGTAGCTAAGGCACCAAGGTGGGCAACCCACACAGTCGCCTGCCCTAACAGCTCACAGAACCGTGGGTATAAGCACACGAAACAAGAGAGCCGTAGCCTGAAATGTTGTAACTTTCACGTCTGGTGTCCGATCGGGCCGAATTTTTTTTTCCTGGAAAGCTTACGACAAGGGCAACACTACAAAAAGCGAAAATCAAGGATGGAGTATCATATAATTCTACAAAATTTAAATACATAGCTAGAGGTGATATACCGGTCCGTATATCTTATGCCCACACTAGATTTTTCAGGCCACGTCGAATAGTTTTACGGTGAAGGCCACACACGATATATCATGGGAGGGACCTAGACGACTGCGTTTACGGAGAGGCAACGAACAATGGGAGGTACCGCACATAATTTGGGAGTCCATCCCATCACGCTGTTGGTGTTAACAAATGAAAAATATCAACTATAAGGTAAAATCAGCATAACTCATGAGTCTTGTGTCCGATCGGGGCATACTCTTTTTGTTTTAATAGAAAGCTTACGGCAAACATGATATGCATCACTCATGGGTAGCTAAGGCACCAAGGTGGGCAACCCACACAGTCGCCTGCCCTAACAGCTCACAGAACCGTGGGTATAAGCACACGAAACAAGAGAGCCGTAGCCTGAAATGTTGTAACTTTCACGTCTGGTGTCCGATCGGGCCGAATTTTTTTTTCCTGGAAAGCTTACGACAAGGGCAACACTACAAAAAGCGAAAATCAGAGGATGGAGTATCATATAATTCTACAAAATTTAAATACATAGCTAGAGGTGATATACCGGTCCGTATATCTTATGCCCACACTAGATTTTTCAGGCCACGTCGAATAGTTTTACGGTGAAGGCCACACACGATATATCATGGGAGGGACCTAGACGACTGCGTTTACGGAGAGGCAACGAACAATGGGAGGTACCGCACATAATTTGGGAGTCCATCCCATCACGCTGTTGGTGTTAACAAATGAAAAATATCAACTATAAGGTAAAATCAGCATAACTCATGAGTCTTGTGTCCGATCGGGGCATACTCTTTTTGTTTTAATAGAAAGCTTACGGCAAACATGATATGCATCACTCATGGGTAGCTAAGGCACCAAGGTGGGCAACCCACACAGTCGCCTGCCCTAACAGCTCACAGAACCGTGGGTATAAGCACACGAAACAAGAGAGCCGTAGCCTGAAATGTTGTAACTTTCACGTCTGGTGTCCGATCGGGCCGAATTTTTTTTTCCTGGAAAGCTTACGACAAGGGCAACACTACAAAAAGCGAAAATCAGAGGATGGAGTATCATATAATTCTACAAAATTTAAATACATAGCTAGAGGTGATATACCGGTCCGTATATCTTATGCCCACACTAGATTTTTCAGGCCACGTCGAATAGTTTTACGGTGAAGGCCACACACGATATATCATGGGAGGGACCTAGACGACTGCGTTTACGGAGAGGCAACGAACAATGGGAGGTACCGCACATAATTTGGGAGTCCATCCCATCACGCTGTTGGTGTTAACAAATGAAAAATATCAACTATAAGGTAAAATCAGCATAACTCATGAGTCTTGTGTCCGATCGGGGCATACTCTTTTTGTTTTAATAGAAAGCTTACGGCAAACATGATATGCATCACTCATGGGTAGCTAAGGCACCAAGGTGGGCAACCCACACAGTCGCCTGCCCTAACAGCTCACAGAACCGTGGGTATAAGCACACGAAACAAGAGAGCCGTAGCCTGAAATGTTGTAACTTTCACGTCTGGTGTCCGATCGGGCCGAATTTTTTTTTCCTGGAAAGCTTACGACAAGGGCAACACTACAAAAAGCGAAAATCAGAGGATGGAGTATCATATAATTCTACAAAATTTAAATACATAGCTAGAGGTGATATACCGGTCCGTATATCTTATGCCCACACTAGATTTTTCAGGCCACGTCGAATAGTTTTACGGTGAAGGCCACACACGATATATCATGGGAGGGACCTAGACGACTGCGTTTACGGAGAGGCAACGAACAATGGGAGGTACCGCACATAATTTGGGAGTCCATCCCATCACGCTGTTGGTGTTAACAAATGAAAATATCAACTATAAGGTAAAATCAGCATAACTCATGAGTCTTGTGTCCGATCGGGGCATACTCTTTTTGTTTTAATAGAAAGCTTACGGCAAACATGATATGCATCACTCATGGGTAGCTAAGGCACCAAGGTGGGCAACCCACACAGTCGCCTGCCCTAACAGCTCACAGAACCGTGGGTATAAGCACACGAAACAAGAGAGCCGTAGCCTGAAATGTTGTAACTTTCACGTCTGGTGTCCGATCGGGCCGAATTTTTTTTTCCTGGAAAGCTTACGACAAGGGCAACACTACAAAAAGCGAAAATCAAGGATGGAGTATCATATAATTCTACAAAATTTAAATACATAGCTAGAGGTGATATACCGGTCCGTATATCTTATGCCCACACTAGATTTTTCAGGCCACGTCGAATAGTTTTACGGTGAAGGCCACACACGATATATCATGGGAGGGACCTAGACGACTGCGTTTACGGAGAGGCAACGAACAATGGGAGGTACCGCACATAATTTGGGAGTCCATCCCATCACGCTGTTGGTGTTAACAAATGAAAAATATCAACTATAAGGTAAAATCAGCATAACTCATGAGTCTTGTGTCCGATCGGGGCATACTCTTTTTGTTTTAATAGAAAGCTTACGGCAAACATGATATGCATCACTCATGGGTAGCTAAGGCACCAAGGTGGGCAACCCACACAGTCGCCTGCCCTAACAGCTCACAGAACCGTGGGTATAAGCACACGAAACAAGAGAGCCGTAGCCTGAAATGTTGTAACTTTCACGTCTGGTGTCCGATCGGGCCGAATTTTTTTTTCCTGGAAAGCTTACGACAAGGGCAACACTACAAAAAGCGAAAATCAGAGGATGGAGTATCATATAATTCTACAAAATTTAAATACATAGCTAGAGGTGATATACCGGTCCGTATATCTTATGCCCACACTAGATTTTTCAGGCCACGTCGAATAGTTTTACGGTGAAGGCCACACACGATATATCATGGGAGGGACCTAGACGACTGCGTTTACGGAGAGGCAACGAACAATGGGAGGTACCGCACATAATTTGGGAGTCCATCCCATCACGCTGTTGGTGTTAACAAATGAAAAATATCAACTATAAGGTAAAATCAGCATAACTCATGAGTCTTGTGTCCGATCGGGGCATACTCTTTTTGTTTTAATAGAAAGCTTACGGCAAACATGATATGCATCACTCATGGGTAGCTAAGGCACCAAGGTGGGCAACCCACACAGTCGCCTGCCCTAACAGCTCACAGAACCGTGGGTATAAGCACACGAAACAAGAGAGCCGTAGCCTTAATGTTGTAACTTTCACGTCTGGTGTCCGATCGGGCCGAATTTTTTTTTCCTGGAAAGCTTACGACAAGGGCAACACTACAAAAAGCGAAAATCAGAGGATGGAGTATCATATAATTCTACAAAATTTAAATACATAGCTAGAGGTGATATACCGGTCCGTATATCTTATGCCCACACTAGATTTTTCAGGCCACGTCGAATAGTTTTACGGTGAAGGCCACACACGATATATCATGGGAGGGACCTAGACGACTGCGTTTACGGAGAGGCAACGAACAATGGGAGGTACCGCACATAATTTGGGAGTCCATCCCATCACGCTGTTGGTGTTAACAAATGAAAATATCAACTATAAGGTAAAATCAGCATAACTCATGAGTCTTGTGTCCGATCGGGGCATACTCTTTTTGTTTTAATAGAAAGCTTACGGCAAACATGATATGCATCACTCATGGGTAGCTAAGGCACCAAGGTGGGCAACCCACACAGTCGCCTGCCCTAACAGCTCACAGAACCGTGGGTATAAGCACACGAAACAAGAGAGCCGTAGCCTTAATGTTGTAACTTTCACGTCTGGTGTCCGATCGGGCCGAATTTTTTTTTCCTGGAAAGCTTACGACAAGGGCAACACTACAAAAAGCGAAAATCAAGGATGGAGTATCATATAATTCTACAAAATTTAAATACATAGCTAGAGGTGATATACCGGTCCGTATATCTTATGCCCACACTAGATTTTTCAGGCCACGTCGAATAGTTTTACGGTGAAGGCCACACACGATATATCATGGGAGGGACCTAGACGACTGCGTTTACGGAGAGGCAACGAACAATGGGAGGTACCGCACATAATTTGGGAGTCCATCCCATCACGCTGTTGGTGTTAACAAATGAAAAATATCAACTATAAGGTAAAATCAGCATAACTCATGAGTCTTGTGTCCGATCGGGGCATACTCTTTTTGTTTTAATAGAAAGCTTACGGCAAACATGATATGCATCACTCATGGGTAGCTAAGGCACCAAGGTGGGCAACCCACACAGTCGCCTGCCCTAACAGCTCACAGAACCGTGGGTATAAGCACACGAAACAAGAGAGCCGTAGCCTGAATGTTGTAACTTTCACGTCTGGTGTCCGATCGGGCCGAATTTTTTTTTCCTGGAAAGCTTACGACAAGGGCAACACTACAAAAGCGAAAATCAAAGGATGGAGTATCATATAATTCTACAAAATTTAAATACATAGCTAGAGGTGATATACCGGTCCGTATATCTTATGCCCACACTAGATTTTTCAGGCCACGTCGAATAGTTTTACGGTGAAGGCCACACACGATATATCATGGGAGGGACCTAGACGACTGCGTTTACGGAGAGGCAACGAACAATGGGAGGTACCGCACATAATTTGGGAGTCCATCCCATCACGCTGTTGGTGTTAACAAATGAAAAATATCAACTATAAGGTAAAATCAGCATAACTCATGAGTCTTGTGTCCGATCGGTGCATACTCTTTTTGTTTTAATAGAAAGCTTACGGCAAACATGATATGCATCACTCATGGGTAGCTAAGGCACCAAGGTGGGCAACCCACACAGTCGCCTGCCCTAACAGCTCACAGAACCGTGGGTATAAGCACACGAAACAAGAGAGCCGTAGCCTTAATGTTGTAACTTTCACGTCTGGTGTCCGATCGGGCCGAATTTTTTTTTCCTGGAAAGCTTACGACAAGGGCAACACTACAAAAAGCGAAAATCAGAGGATGGAGTATCATATAATTCTACAAAATTTAAATACATAGCTAGAGGTGATATACCGGTCCGTATATCTTATGCCCACACTAGATTTTTCAGGCCACGTCGAATAGTTTTACGGTGAAGGCCACACACGATATATCATGGGAGGGACCTAGACGACTGCGTTTACGGAGAGGCAACGAACAATGGGAGGTACCGCACATAATTTGGGAGTCCATCCCATCACGCTGTTGGTGTTAACAAATGAAAAATATCAACTATAAGGTAAAATCAGCATAACTCATGAGTCTTGTGTCCGATCGGGGCATACTCTTTTTGTTTTAATAGAAAGCTTACGGCAAACATGATATGCATCACTCATGGGTAGCTAAGGCACCAAGGTGGGCAACCCACACAGTCGCCTGCCCTAACAGCTCACAGAACCGTGGGTATAAGCACACGAAACAAGAGAGCCGTAGCCTGAAATGTTGTAACTTTCACGTCTGGTGTCCGATCGGGCCGAATTTTTTTTTCCTGGAAAGCTTACGACAAGGGCAACACTACAAAAGCGAAAATCAAGGATGGAGTATCATATAATTCTACAAAATTTAAATACATAGCTAGAGGTGATATACCGGTCCGTATATCTATGCCCACACTAGATTTTTCAGGCCACGTCGAATAGTTTTACGGTGAAGGCCACACACGATATATCATGGGAGGGACCTAGACGACTGCGTTTACGGAGAGGCAACGAACAATGGGAGGTACCGCACATAATTTGGGAGTCCATCCCATCACGCTGTTGGTGTTAACAAATGAAAAATATCAACTATAAGGTAAAATCAGCATAACTCATGAGTCTTGTGTTCCGATCGGGGCATACTCTTTTTGTTTTAATAGAAAGCTTACGGCAAACATGATATGCATCACTCATGGGTAGCTAAGGCACCAAGGTGGGCAACCCACACAGTCGCCTGCCCTAACAGCTCACAGAACCGTGGGTATAAGCACACGAAACAAGAGAGCCGTAGCATTTAATGTTGTAACTTTCACGTCTGGTGTCCGATCGGGCCGAATTTTTTTTTCCTGGAAAGCTTACGACAAGGGCAACACTACAAAAAGCGAAAATCAGAGGATGGAGTATCATATAATTCTACAAAATTTAAATACATAGCTAGAGGTGATATACCGGTCCGTATATCTTATGCCCACACTAGATTTTTCAGGCCACGTCGAATAGTTTTACGGTGAAGGCCACACACGATATATCATGGGAGGGACCTAGACGACTGCGTTTACGGAGAGGCAACGAACAATGGGAGGTACCGCACATAATTTGGGAGTCCATCCCATCACGCTGTTGGTGTTAACAAATGAAAATATCAACTATAAGGTAAAATCAGCATAACTCATGAGTCTTGTGTCCGATCGGGGCATACTCTTTTTGTTTTAATAGAAAGCTTACGGCAAACATGATATGCATCACTCATGGGTAGCTAAGGCACCAAGGTGGGCAACCCACACAGTCGCCTGCCCTAACAGCTCACAGAACCGTGGGTATAAGCACACGAAACAAGAGAGCCGTAGCCTTAATGTTGTAACTTTCACGTCTGGTGTCCGATCGGGCCGAATTTTTTTTTCCTGGAAAGCTTACGACAAGGGCAACACTACAAAAGCGAAAATCAAAGGATGGAGTATCATATAATTCTACAAAATTTAAATACATAGCTAGAGGTGATATACCGGTCCGTATATCTATGCCCACACTAGATTTTTCAGGCCACGTCGAATAGTTTTACGGTGAAGGCCACACACGATATATCATGGGAGGGACCTAGACGACTGCGTTTACGGAGAGGCAACGAACAATGGGAGGTACCGCACATAATTTGGGAGTCCATCCCATCACGCTGTTGGTGTTAACAAATGAAAAATATCAACTATAAGGTAAAATCAGCATAACTCATGAGTCTTGTGTTCGATCGGTGCATACTCTTTTTGTTTTAATAGAAAGCTTACGGCAAACATGATATGCATCACTCATGGGTAGCTAAGGCACCAAGGTGGGCAACCCACACAGTCGCCTGCCCTAACAGCTCACAGAACCGTGGGTATAAGCACACGAAACAAGAGAGCCGTAGCATTTAATGTTGTAACTTTCACGTCTGGTGTCCGATCGGGCTGAATTTTTTTTTCCTGGAAAGCTTACGACAAGGGCAACACTACAAAAAGCGAAAATCAGAGGATGGAGTATCATATAATTCTACAAAATTTAAATACATAGCTAGAGGTGATATACCGGTCCGTATATCTTATGCCCACACTAGATTTTTCAGGCCACGTCGAATAGTTTTACGGTGAAGGCCACACACGATATATCATGGGAGGGACCTAGACGACTGCGTTTACGGAGAGGCAACGAACAATGGGAGGTACCGCACATAATTTGGGAGTCCATCCCATCACGTGTTGGTGTTAACAAATGAAAATATCAACTATAAGGTAAAATCAGCATAACTCATGAGTCTTGTGTCGATCGGGCATACTCTTTTTGTTTTAATAGAAAGCTTACGGCAAACATGATATGCATCACTCATGGGTAGCTAAGGCACCAAGGTGGGCAACCCACACAGTCGCCTGCCCTAACAGCTCATAGAACCGTGGGTATAAGCACACGAAACAAGAGAGCCGTAGCATTTAATGTTGTAACTTTCACGTCTGGTGTCCGATCGGGCCGAATTTTTTTTTCCTGGAAAGCTTATGACAAGGGCAACACTACAAAATTCGAAAATCAAAGGATGGAGTATCATATAATTCTACAAAATTTAAATACATAGCTAGAGGTGATATACCGG
>MU847712.1:0-43799 GCA_032690845.1 Eleusine coracana subsp. coracana
AGTATTTTATTTTGTAACAAATTATATACTATTATACTCTTTGAATTTCTTTCTGTCAGTGTTGGCCTCGCCGCACGCTTTCTAGAACCAAAAAAAGTATGCGCCCGATCAGAGAACGGATGCAAAAAGTTACGCTCGTTTAGGTTATAGGTCCCTTTTTGTGTGACTTACACCCACGGGTGCTTGAACCGCGTGGCCGAGGGATGGGGTTACCTTCCATGGTACCTTGTGTACCCATAAAGTCGGTAGTCCAGGCGCGGTTCATGATATGGTGGGCGAGTCCTCCACCACGATGGAGTTTCACGCGTATTGAATGTAACATGCTGGGCAGTAGGAGGTATTCGGGGTAGTATTTTATTGTAGGAAGTATTTATTTGTAAAAAATTTAATATATCTAGTCTTGAATTTCACTTTTTTCGGTGTTGGCCTCGATGCAAGCTTCTAGAAAAAATAAGTATGCCTCAATCGGACATGGATGCAAAAGTTATGCTCATTTTAGGTTATAGGTCTCCTTTTTCGTGTGCTTACATCCACGGTGTGATGAATCGCATGCCCGAATGATGTGGGTTACCTTCCATGGTTCCTTGTCTACCCATAAATGCGGTAGTCTAGGCGCGGTTCATGATATGGTGGGCGAGTCCTTCACCGCGATGGAGTTCGATGTTGTATTGAATGTAACATGCTAGTAGTAGGAGGTACTCGGGGCGGTATCTTAACCATAGGGAAGTATTTATTTTGTAAAAAATTATATACTATTCTACTCTTTGAATTTCACTTTTGTCGGTGTTGGCCTTGCCGCAAGCTTTCTAGAAACAAAAAGTATGCCTCAATCGGGCAATGGATGCAAAAGTTATGCTCATTTTAGGTTATAGGTCTCCTTTTTCGTGTGCTTACATCCACGGTGTGATGAATCGCATGCCCGAAAGATGTGGGTTACCTTCCATGGTTCCTTATCTACCCATAAATGCGGTAGTCTAGGCGCGGTTCATGATATGGTGGGCGAGTCCTGCACCGCGATGGAGTTCGATGTTGTATTGAATGTAACATGCTAGTAGTAGGAGGTACTCGGGGCGGTATCTCAACCATAAGGAACTATTTATTTTTTATAAAATTATATACTATTCTACTCTTTGAATTTCACTTTTTGTCGATATTGGCCTCGCCGCAAGCTTTCTAGAAAAAAAGTATGCCCCGAACAGACAACAGACAGAAAAGTTACGCTCGTTTTAGGTTATAGGTCTCATTTTTTGTGTGCTTACACCCATGGTGTGCTGAACCGCGTGGCCAAGGGATGTGGGTTGCCTTCCATGGTTCCTTGTGTACCCATAAACTCGGTAGTCTAGGCGCGGTTCATGATATGGTGGGCGAGTCCTCCACCACGATGGAGTTTGACGCTATATTGAATGTAACATGCTGGCAGTAGGAGGTATTCGGGGCAGTATCTTAACCATAGGGAAGTATTTATTTTGTAACAAATTATATACTATTCTACTCTTTGAATTTCGGTTTTTGTCGGTGTTGGCCACGCCGCAAGCTTTCTAGAAAAAAAAGTATGCCCCGATCGGACAACGGATGCAAAAGTTATGCTCGTTTTCAGTTATAGGTCTCATTTTTCGTGTGCTTACACCCACGGTGTGCTGAACCGAGTGGCTGAGGGATGTGGGTTACCTTCCATGGTTCCTTGTGTACCTATAAACTCGGTAGTCTAGGCGCGGTTCATGATACGGTGGGCGAGTCCTCCACCACGATAGAGTTCGACGCTGTATTGAATGTAACATGCTTGCAGTAGGAGGTATTCGGGGCAGTATCTTAACAATAGGGAAGTATTTATTTTGTAAAAAAATATATACTATTCTACTCTTTGAATTTTTCTTTTTGTCGGTATTGGCCTCGCCGCAAGCTTTCAAGAAAAAAAGTATGCCCCGAACGGACAACGGACGCAAAAGTTACGCTCATTTTAGGTTATAGGTCTCATTTTTCGTGTGCTTACACCCACGGTGTGCTGAACCACGTGGCCGAGGGATGTGGGTTACCTTCCATGGTACCTTGTGTACCCATAAACTCGGTAGTCAAGGCGCGGTTCATGATATGGTGGGCGAGTCCTCCACCACGATGGAGTTTGACGCTGTATTGAATGTAACATGCTGGCAGTAGGAGGTATTCGGGGTAGTATTTTAATTGTAGGGAAGTATTTATTTTGTAAAAAATTATATACTATTCTACTCTTTGAATTTCACTTTTGTCGGTGTTGGCCTTGCCGCAAGCTTTCTAGAAAAAAAAAGTATGCCTCAATCGGGCAATGGATGCAAAAGTTATGCTCATTTTAGGTTATAGGTCTCCTTTTTCGTGTGCTTACATCCACGGTGTGATGAATCGCATGCCCGAAAGATGTGAGTTACCTTCCATGGTTCCTTATCTACCTATAAATGCGGTAGTCTAGGCGCGGTTCATGATATGGTGGGCGAGTCCTTCACCGCGATGGAGTTCGATGTTGTATTGAATGTAACATGCTAGTAGTAGGAGGTACTCGGGGCGGTATCTCAACCATAAGGAACTATGCTCATTTTAGGTTATAGGTCTCATTTTTCGTGTGCTTACACCCACGGTGTGCTGAACCGAGTGGCTGAGGGATGTGAGTTACCTTCCATGGTTCCTTGTGTACCTATAAACTCGGTAGTCTAGGCGCGGTTCATGATACGGTGGGCGAGTCCTCCACCACGATAGAGTTCGACGCTGTATTGAATGTAACATGCTTGCAGTAGGAGGTATTCGGGGCAGTATCTTAACAATAGGGAAGTATTTATTTTGTAAAAAAATATATACTATTCTACTCTTTGAATTTTTCTTTTTGTCGGTATTGGCCTCGCCGCAAGCTTTCAAGAAAAAAAGTATGCCCCGAACGGACAACGGACGCAAAAGTTACGCTCAGTTAAGGTTATAGGTCTCATTTTTCGTGTGCTTACACCCACGGTGTGCTGAACAACGTGGCCGAGGGATGTGGGTTACCTTCCATGGTACCTTGTGTACCCATAAACTCGGTAGTCAAGGCGCGGTTCATGATATGGTGGGCGAGTCCTCCACCACGATGGAGTTTGATGCTGTATTGAATGTAACATGCTGGCAGTAGGAGGTATTCGGGGTAGTATTTTAATTGTAGGGAAGTATTTATTTTGTAAAAAATTATATACTATTCTACTCTTTGAATTTCACTTTTGTCGGTGTTGGCCTTGCCGCAAGCTTTCTAGAAAAAAAAAGTATGCCTCAATCGGGCAATGGATGCAAAAGTTATGCTCATTTTAGGTTATAGGTTTCCTTTTTCGTGTGCTTACATCCACGGTGTGATGAATCGCATGCCCGAAAGATGTGGGTTACCTTCCATGGTTCCTTATCTACCCATAAATGCGGTAGTCTAGGCGCGGTTCATGATACGGTGGGCGAGTCCTTCACCGCGATGGAGTTCGATGTAGTATTGAATGTAACATGCTAGTAGTAGGAGGTACTCGGGGCGGTATCTCAACCATAAGGAACTATTTATTTTTTATAAAATTATATACTATTCTACTCTTTGAATTTCACTTTTTGTCGATATTGGCCTTGCCGCAAGCTTTCTAGAAAAAAAGTATACCCCGAACAGACAACGGACACAAAAGTTACGCTCGTTTTAGGTTATAGGTCTCATTTTTCGTGTGCTTACACCCATGGTGTGCTGAACCGCGTGGCCAAGGGATGTGGGTTACCTTCCATGGTTCCTTGTGTACCCATAAACTTGGTAGTCTAGGCGCGGTTCATGATACGTTGGGCGAGTCCTCCACCACGATGGAGTTCGACGCTATATTGAATGTAACATGCTGGCAGTAGGAGGTATTCGGGGCAGTATCTTAACCATAGGGAAGTATTTATTTTGTAACAAATTATATTCTATTCTACTCTTTGAATTTCGCTTTTCGTCGGTGTTGGCCACGCCGCAAGCTTTCTAGAAAAAAAAAGTATGCCCCGATCGGACAACGGATGCAAAAGTTATGCTCGTTTTAGGTTATAGGTCTCCTAATTTGTGTGCTTACACCCACGGTGATGAGGACATCACCATGCTGGATACGCGCATATCATGGCCTTCCCCAAGTTACAAGTCATCACCAACTCGGTCGCCGTGTTCGTCTCGGATTCAGCCGACACCCCTTCACGGTTTTGATGATATCTCCCACATCCGATGTCCAAACGAGGCGTTCTTCGATGCGTTGGAAAGAGGACGACGATGCCGTCGTTTTGGTTCTGGTCCTAGCTCCAGAAGGGTCGTGAGTCATAATATGTGACCATGACAAGGTGCTGTGCCACCTATTTTGGGCCAACTTGACCATGTATCGTGTCGGGCCTTAAGCCCATGTTGTGGGCGCCCCCCCCTGGTCGCCCCAACCCCTAGGACGTCTTTGTTTCCTATATAAACTCAGTAGCCGCCGTCTTTTAGTTTGGGGTTTTGTTTAGTTCAGTTTTCCAGCGAGAAACTTGATCGAATTATTGTAACTGTGGCGACAAGTCCTTTTACAGTAATCCAGGGCCCCTGTTCTTGTTCTACACCACTGTGGCGATTAGTCCTTTTGTGATGAGAGCTTGAACCTTTTCTTGTGATTCACTTCATCCATATTTGCAATTTCAGATTGCGTGTTTATCCTCTCTTGCTTGTGTTCTCGATTTTGCTTGCAGGAACAATCAAGTTGTGCTTGGTGTAATGGTTGCGGGGTTGGATCGTGTCTGATTCACACCGGGTCATCGACGCCGAGTTTCCCAAATTCGAGTTTATCCCCTTACCTCTCGGAAGAGCGGGCCATATCTACATCAAGTGGTATCAGATTTCCAAGTTTCCCGTGAGGTATTATCGTGTTCTTCCCTTTAGATTTGTTTGTGTTCATCACCTTTAGTCCACGAAAAAGCCTACAAAAAAAAATTTCCCCACCATCCCAGACACTGTTTAGTCTTTGCATAATTTAATTTTAGAATCCGTAGTGTTGAGTTTGTGTCCTAGTCGAGTTCAGTTGCTGGTTTGAATTTGTGTTTCGATTCGGTTTGTGTTTTGATCTCCGCTGCACACCACCATCACCATCGTGTTTTCCATTGGATTCACCATCGTGTCACCCACCCACCACACCCACAATCTGCTGCCAACAAAACAACCCTATCCGATTCGGTCCCCCCCCCCCTCACCCCTCAAACCCTATCTTGACATACCTTCGGTAAAACAGGCATAACTTTTCGCTCGTTGCTCCGATTGGGCTGAAATTTTTACAGCAGATTCTTGACTCAAAGTTGAGGTGACCCACACTCGGCTCCGCCCTGTGTGCCCTTGTCAAAAAATTCAAAACAAATCAGGAAAAAATAGAAAAAAATTGTTAAGTCAAAAGTAGCGCATTCGGTGAAACTTTGTGATTTTGCCTACCCTTTGTTTTTCCTCTATTTGAGTTGAAACTTCTTGTGGTTCCTTCCTTTGTGTTCCTCTATCACAGAAAAATAGTGGAAAAATCATACAAAAAATAAAGATTTTGATTTGCACCCCCCCCCCCCCCCCGCCCTGAAAATTCTAAGTCTGTGAAGTCTGTTTTGTTCCTTGTTGCCTTTTCCATTGTTCTTTGCCATTGTTCTTGCTGTCACAACTGTTTTTGAACACAATTCTTTTGCCAGCAATTAGGACACTGCTTTGGACATTTATTCAGTGCTACTATCTGTTATTGAATTGTGTTCCAGTGACATACATATTAGCCGTCCAAGCTATACATATTGCAGCACAGGTTTCTTCCTTACAACTGTTACACCCAAGCTTAACTACAGATTGTGTCGACCTATTTGGCTTTGGTAAGAACACTTGCAAGATTGTGATACATTGCTTCTGATATTGTTTTCCACTTTCTACACCCTCTGCTGCCTGATAGTTGATAGGGCTAATTTTTTTTTTAGTCTTGTCTTTTGCTTTTTAACTATGTCAGAGAAAGGGAAAGGGACACCTGGAGAGTTGGAGTCCCCTACAGACTTCAGTGATTGCGTCTGCAAGGCCGAGCTCACGAAGCTTCTTGCGGACCAGCGTACATTCATGGAAACGAAGTTTGCCGAGTTGATGGGTCACATCAACACTATTGTCCACCGCATTGAGGATGTTGAACGACAACCTCCACCTCAACGAGCTGCTGATGATGATGATTTTGACCGTGATGCAGACCGTCTTCACCGTAATCGACACGGTATGGGAGGTAATAACAATCGTGGTAATTCTGATACTTTTGTTAAGCCCAAATTTAACATACCACCTTTTGCCGGTAGTGCTGCCCGGAAGCATACTTAGATTGGGAACTTGTTGTTGAACCGCATGGCCGAGGGATGTGGGTTACCTTCCATGGTTCCTTGTGTACCCATAAACTTGGTAGTCTAGGCACGATTCATGATACAGTGGGCGAGTCCTCCACCACGATGGAGTTTGGTGCTGTATTAAATCTAACATGCTGGCAGTAGGAGGTATTCGTGGCAGTATCTTAACCATAGGGAAGTATTTATTTTGTAAAAAATTATATAGTATTCTACTCTTTGAATTTTGCTTTTTGTCAGTGTTGGCCTCACCGCAAGCTTTCTAGAAAAAAATGGTATGCCCCGATCGGACAACGGATGCAAAAGTTATGCTTATTTTAGGTTATAGGTCTCCTTTTTTGTATGCTTACACACACGGTGTGATGAACCGCGTGCCTGAATGATGTGGGTTACCTTCCATGGTTACTTGTGTACCCATAAATGCGGTAGTCTAGGCGCGGTTCATGATATGGTGGGCGAGTCCTCCATCGCGACGGAGTTCGACATTGTATTGAATGTAACCGCGTGGCCGAGGGATGTGGGTTACCTTCTATGGTTCCTTGTGTACCCATAAACTTGGTAGTCTAGGCGCGATTCATGATACGGTGGGCGAGTCCTCCACCACGATGGAGTTTGATGCTATATTGAATGTAACATGCTGGCAATAGGACGTATTTGGGTAGTATCTTAACCATAGGGAAGTATTTATTTTGTAAAAACTTTTATACTATTCTACTCTTTGAATTTCGCTTTTTGTCGATGTTGGCCTCGCCGCAAGCTTTCTAGAAAAAAAAGTATGCCCCGATCACACAATGGATGCAAAAGTTATGCTTGTTTTAGGTTATAGGTCTTATTTTTCGTGTGCTTACACACACAGTGTGCTGAACCGCGTGGCCGAAGGATGTGGGTTACCTTCCATGGTTCCTTGTGTAGCCATAAACTCGGTAGTCTAGGTGCGGTTCGTGATACGGTGGGCGAGTCCTCCAACACGATGGAGTTCGACGCTGTATTGAATCTAACATGCTAGCAGTAGGAGGTATTCGGGATAGTATCTTAACCATAGGGAAGTATTTAGTTTGTAAAAAATTATATACTATTCTACTCATTGAATTTCGGTTTATGTCGGCGTTGGCCTCGCCGCAAGCTTTCTAGAAAAAAAAAGTATGCCTCGATCGGACAACGGATGCAAAAGTTATGCTCGTTTTAGGTTATAGGTCTCCTTTTTCGTGTGCTTACACCGACGGTGTGCTGAACCGAGTGGCCGAAGCATGTGGGTTACCTTCCATGGTTCCTTGTGTAGCCATAAACTTGATAGTCTACGTGCGGTTCAGGAAACTATGGGATAGTCCTCCACCGCGATGGATTCCTACATTGTATTGAATGTAACATGCTCGCAGTAGGAGTACTCGGGGCGATATCTCAACCATAGGGAATTATTTATTTTTTATAAAATTATATACTATTCTACTCTTTGAATTTTGCTTTTGGTTAGTGTTGGCCTCGCCGCTAGCTTTATAGAAAAAAAAAGTATGCCCCGATCGGACAACGGATGCAAAAGTTATGCTTGTTTTAGGTTATAGGTCTCCTTTTTCGTATGCTTACACACACGGTTTGATAAACCGCGTGCCCGAATGATGTGGGTTACCTTCCATGGTTCCATGTGTACCCATAAATGTGGTAGTCTGGGCGCGGTTCATGATATGGTGGGCGAGTCCTCCACCACGATGGAGTTCAACGTTGTATTGAATGTAACATGCTAGCAGTAGGATGTACTCGGGGCGGTACCTCAACCATAGGGAAGAATTTATTTTTATAAAATTATATACTATTCTACTCTTTGAATTTTTCTTTTTGTCGGCATTGGCCTCGCTGCAAGCTTTCTAGAAAAAAAGTATGCCCCGAACAGACAATGGACACAAAAGTTATGCTCGTTTTAGTTATAGGTCTCATTTTTCCTGTGCTTACACCCACGGTGTGCTGAACCGCGTGGACGAGGGATGTAGGTTACCTTCCATGGTTCGTTGTGTACCCATAAACTTGGTAGTCTAGGCGCGGTTCATTATATGGTGGGCGAGTCCTCCACCACGATGGAGTTTGACACGGTATTGAATGTAACATGCTGGCAGTAGGAAGTATTCGTGGCAGTATCTTAACCATAGGGAAGAATTTATTTTGTAAAAATATATATACTATTCTACTCTTTGAATTTCACTTTTTGTCGGTGTTGGCCTCGCGGCAAGCTTTCTAGAAAAAAAAAGTATGCCCCAATCGGACAACGGATGCAAAAGTTATGCTCGTTTTAGGTTATAGGTCTCATTTTTCGTGTGCTTACACCCACGGCGTGCTGAACCGAGTGGCCGAAGCATGTGGGTTACCTTCCATGTTTCCTTGTGTAGCCATAAACTCGATAGTCTAGGCACCGCTCATGATACGGTGGGTGAGTCCTCCACCGCGATGGAGTTTGACGCTGTATTGAATGTAACCTGCTGGCAGTAGGAGGTATTCGGGGCAGTACATTAACCATAGGGAAGTATTTATTTTGTAAAAAATTATATACTATTCTACTCTTTGAATTTAGCTTTATGTCGGCGTTGGCCTCGCCGCAAGCTTTCTAGAAAAAAAAAGTATGCCTCGATCGGACAACGGATGCAAAAGTTATGCTCGTCTTAGGTTATAGGTTTCCTTTTTCGTGTGCTTACACCGACGGTGTGCTGAACCGAGTGGCCAAAGCATGTGGGTTACCTTCCATGGTTCCTCGTGTAGCCATAAACTCGATAGTCTAGGTGTGGTTCAGGAAACTGTGGGATAGTCCTCCACCGCGATGGATTCCTACATTGTATTGAATGTAACATGCTAGCAGTAGGAGTACTCGGGGCGATATCTCAACCATAGGGAATTATTTATTTTTTATAAAATTATATACTATTCTACTCTTTGAATTTTTCTTTTTGTCGGTATTGGCCTCGCTGCAAGCTTTCTAGAAAAAAAGTATGCCCCGAACAGACAACGGACGCAAAAGATATGCTCGTTTTAGGTTATAGGTCTCATTTTTCGTGTGCTTACACCCACGGTGTGCTGAACCGCGTGGACGAGGGATGTAGGTTACCTTCCATGGTTCGTTGTGTACCCATAAACTTGGTAGTCTAGGCGCGGTTCATTATATGGTGGGCGAGTCCTCCACCACGATGGAGTTCGACACGGTATTGAATGTAACATGCTGGCAGTAGGAAGTATTCGTGGCAGTATCTTAACCATAGGGAAGAATTTATTTTGTAAAAATATATATACTATTCTACTCTTTGAATTTCACTTTTTGTCGGTGTTGGCCTCGCGGCAAGCTTTCTAGAAAAAAAAAGTATGCCCTGATCGGACAACGAATGCAAAAGTTATGCTCGTTTTAGGTTATAGGTCTCATTTTTCGTGTGCTTACACCCACGGCGTGCTGAACCGAGTGGCCGAAGCATGTGGGTTACCTTCCATGTTTCCTTGTGTAGCCATAAACTCGATAGTCTAGGCACCGCTCATGATACGGTGGGTGAGTCCTCCACCGCGATGGAGTTTGACGCTGTATTGAATGTAACCTGCTGGCAGTAGGAGGTATTCGGGGCAGTACATTAACCATAGGGAAGTATTTATTTTGTAAAAAATTATATACTATTCTACTCTTTGAATTTAGCTTTATGTCGGCGTTGGCCTCGCCGCAAGCTTTCTAGAAAAAAAAAGTATGCCTCGATCGGACAACGGATGCAAAAGTTATGCTCGTTTTAGGTTATAGGTTTCCTTTTTCGTGTGCTTACACCGACGGTGTGCTGAACCGAGTGGCCAAAGCATGTGGGTTACCTTCCATGGTTCCTCGTGTAGCCATAAACTCGATAGTCTAGGTGTGGTTCAGGAAACTGTGGGATAGTCCTCCACCGCGATGGATTCCTACATTGTATTGAATGTAACATGCTAGCAGTAGGAGTACTCGGGGCGATATCTCAACCATAGGGAATTATTTATTTTTTATAAAATTATATACTATTCTACTCTTTGAATTTTTCTTTTTGTCGGTATTGGCCTCGCTGCAAGCTTTCTAGAAAAAAAGTATGCCCCGAACAGACAACGGACGCAAAAGATATGCTCGTTTTAGGTTATAGGTCTCATTTTTCGTGTGCTTACACCCACGGTGTGCTGAACCGCGTGGACGAGGGATGTAGGTTACCTTCCATGGTTCGTTGTGTACCCATAAACTTGGTAGTCTAGGCGCGGTTCATTATATGGTGGGCGAGTCCTCCACCACGATGGAGTTCGACACGGTATTGAATGTAACATGCTGGCAGTAGGAAGTATTCGTGGCAGTATCTTAACCATAGGGAAGAATTTATTTTGTAAAAATATATATACTATTCTACTCTTTGAATTTCACTTTTTGTCGGTGTTGGCCTCGCGGCAAGCTTTCTAGAAAAAAAAAGTATGCCCTGATCGGACAACGAATGCAAAAGTTATGCTCGTTTTAGGTTATAGGTCTCATTTTTCGTGTGCTTACACCCACGGCGTGCTGAACCGAGTGGCCGAAGCATGTGGGTTACCTTCCATGTTTCCTTGTGTAGCCATAAACTCGATAGTCTAGGCACCGCTCATGATACGGTGGGTGAGTCCTCCACCGCGATGGAGTTTGACGCTGTATTGAATGTAACCTGCTGGCAGTAGGAGGTATTCGGGGCAGTACATTAACCATAGGGAAGTATTTATTTTGTAAAAAATTATATACTATTCTACTCTTTGAATTTAGCTTTATGTCGGCGTTGGCCTCGCTGCAAGCTTTCTAGAAAAAAAAGTATGCCTCGATCGGACAACGGATACAAAAGTTATGCTCGTTTTAGGTTATAGGTCTCCTTTTTCGTGTGCTTACACCGACGGTGTGCTGAACCGAGTGGCCAAAGCATGTGGGTTACCTTCCATGGTTCCTCGTGTAGCCATAAACTCGATAGTCTAGGTGTGGTTCAGGAAACTGTGGGATAGTCCTCCACCGCGATGGATTCCTACATTGTATTGAATGTAACATGCTAGCAGTAGGAGTACTCGGGGCGATATCTCAACCATAGGGAATTATTTATTTTTTATAAAATTATATACTATTCTACTCTTTGAATTTTTCTTTTTGTCGGTATTGGCCTCGCTGCAAGCTTTCTAGAAAAAAAGTATGCCCCGAACAGACAACGGACGCAAAAGATATGCTCGTTTTAGGTTATAGGTCTCATTTTTCGTGTGCTTACACCCACGGTGTGCTGAACCGCGTGGACGAGGGATGTAGGTTACCTTCCATGGTTCGTTGTGTACCCATAAACTTGGTAGTCTAGGCGCGGTTCATTATATGGTGGGCGAGTCCTCCACCACGATGGAGTTCGACACGGTATTGAATGTAACATGCTGGCAGTAGGAAGTATTCGTGGCAGTATCTTAACCATAGGGAAGAATTTATTTTGTAAAAATATATATACTATTCTACTCTTTGAATTTCACTTTTTGTCGGTGTTGGCCTCGCGGCAAGCTTTCTAGAAAAAAAAAGTATGCCCTGATCGGACAACGAATGCAAAAGTTATGCTCGTTTTAGGTTATAGGTCTCATTTTTCGTGTGCTTACACCCACGGCGTGCTGAACCGAGTGGCCGAAGCATGTGGGTTACCTTCCATGTTTCCTTGTGTAGCCATAAACTCGATAGTCTAGGCACCGCTCATGATACGGTGGGTGAGTCCTCCACCGCGATGGAGTTTGACGCTGTATTGAATGTAACCTGCTGGCAGTAGGAGGTATTCGGGGCAGTACATTAACCATAGGGAAGTATTTATTTTGTAAAAAATTATATACTATTCTACTCTTTGAATTTAGCTTTATGTCGGCGTTGGCCTCGCTGCAAGCTTTCTAGAAAAAAAAGTATGCCTCGATCGGACAACGGATACAAAAGTTATGCTCGTTTTAGGTTATAGGTCTCCTTTTTCGTGTGCTTACACCGACGGTGTGCTGAACCGAGTGGCCAAAGCATGTGGGTTACCTTCCATGGTTCCTCGTGTAGCCATAAACTCGATAGTCTAGGTGTGGTTCAGGAAACTGTGGGATAGTCCTCCACCGCGATGGATTCCTACATTGTATTGAATGTAACATGCTAGCAGTAGGAGTACTCGGGGCGATATCTCAACCATAGGGAATTATTTATTTTTTATAAAATTATATACTATTCTACTCTTTGAATTTTTCTTTTTGTCGGTATTGGCCTCGCTGCAAGCTTTCTAGAAAAAAAGTATGCCCCGAACAGACAACGGACGCAAAAGATATGCTCGTTTTAGGTTATAGGTCTCATTTTTCGTGTGCTTACACCCACGGTGTGCTGAACCGCGTGGACGAGGGATGTAGGTTACCTTCCATGGTTCGTTGTGTACCCATAAACTTGGTAGTCTAGGCGCGGTTCATTATATGGTGGGCGAGTCCTCCACCACGATGGAGTTCGACACGGTATTGAATGTAACATGCTGGCAGTAGGAAGTATTCGTGGCAGTATCTTAACCATAGGGAAGAATTTATTTTGTAAAAATATATATACTATTCTACTCTTTGAATTTCACTTTTTGTCGGTGTTGGCCTCGCGGCAAGCTTTCTAGAAAAAAAAAGTATGCCCTGATCGGACAACGAATGCAAAAGTTATGCTCGTTTTAGGTTATAGGTCTCATTTTTCGTGTGCTTACACCCACGGCGTGCTGAACCGAGTGGCCGAAGCATGTGGGTTACCTTCCATGTTTCCTTGTGTAGCCATAAACTCGATAGTCTAGGCACCGCTCATGATACGGTGGGTGAGTCCTCCACCGCGATGGAGTTTGACGCTGTATTGAATGTAACCTGCTGGCAGTAGGAGGTATTCGGGGCAGTACATTAACCATAGGGAAGTATTTATTTTGTAAAAAATTATATACTATTCTACTCTTTGAATTTAGCTTTATGTCGGCGTTGGCCTCGCTGCAAGCTTTCTAGAAAAAAAAGTATGCCTCGATCGGACAACGGATACAAAAGTTATGCTCGTTTTAGGTTATAGGTCTCCTTTTTCGTGTGCTTACACCGACGGTGTGCTGAACCGAGTGGCCGAAGCATGTGGGTTACCTTCCATGGTTCCTCGTGTAGCCATAAACTCGATAGTCTAGGCACCGCTCATGATACGGTGGGTGAGTCCTCCACCGCGATGGAGTTTGACGCTGTATTGAATGTAACCTGCTGGCAGGAGGAGGTATTCGGGGCAGTATATTAACCATAGGGAAGTATTTATTTTGTAAAAAATTATATACTATTCTACTCTTTGAATTTAGCTTTATGTCGGTGTTGGCCTCGCCGCAAGCTTTCTAGAAAAAAAAGTATGCCCCGATCGGACAACGGATGCAAAAGTTATGCTCGTTTTAGGTTATAGGTCTCATTTTTCGTGTGCTTAGACCCACGGCGTGCTGAACCGAGTGGCCGAAGCATGTGGGTTACCTTCCATGTTTCCTTGTGTAGCCATAAACTCGATAGTCTAGGCACCGCTCATGATACGGTGGGTGAGTCCTCCACCGCGATGGAGTTTGACGCTGTATTGAATGTAACCTGCTGGCAGTAGGAGGTATTCGGGGTAGTACATTAACCATAGGGAAGTATTTATTTTGTAAAAAATTATATACTATTCTACTCTTTGAATTTAGCTTTATGTCGGCGTTGGCCTCGCCGCAAGCTTTCTAGAAAAAAAAAGTATGCCTCGATCGGACAACGGATGCAAAAGTTATGCTCGTTTTAGGTTATAGGTCTCCTTTTTCGTGTGCTTACACCGACTGTGTGCTGAACCGAGTGGCCGAAGCGTGTGGGTTACATTCCATGGTTCCTCGTGTAGCCATAAACTCGATAGTCTAGGCACCGCTCATGATACGGTGGGTGAGTCCTCCACCGCGATGGATTCCTACATTGTATTGAATGTAACATGGTAGCAGTAGGAGTACTCGGGGCAATATCTCAACCATAGGGAATTATTTATTTTTTTATAAAATTATATACCATTCTACTCTTTGAATTTCGCTTTTGGTTAGCGTTGGCCTCGCCGCTAGCTTTCTAGAAAAAAAAGTATGCCCCGATCAGACAACGGATGCAAAAGTTATGCTTGTTTTAGGTTATAGGTCTCCTTTTTCGTATGCTTACACACACGGTTTGATAAACCGCATGCCCGAATGATGTGGGTTACCTTCCATGGTTCCATGTGTACCCATAAATGTGGTAGTCTAGGCGCGGTTCATGATATGGTGGGCGAGTCCTCCACCACGATGGAGTTCGACGTTGTATTGAATGTAACATGCTAGCAGTAGGATGTACTCGGGGCGGTACCTCAACCATAGGGGAGAATTTATTTTTATAAAATTATATACTATTCTACTCTTTGAATTTTTCTTTTTGTCGGTATTGGCCTTGCTGCAAGCTTTCTAGAAAAAAAGTATGCCCCGAACAGACAACGGACGCATAAGTTATGCTCGTTTTAGGTTATAGGTCTCATTTTTCGTGTGCTTACACCCACGGTGTGCTGAACCGCATGGACGAGGGATGTAGGTTACCTTCCATGGTTCGTTGTGTACCCATAACCTTGGTAGTCTAGGCACGGTTCATTATACGATGGGCGAGTCCTCCACCACGATGGAGTTCGACGCGGTATTGAATGTAACATGCTGGCAGTAGGAAGTATTCGGGGCAGTATCTTAACCACAGGGAAGAATTTATTTTGTAAAAATATATATACTATTCTACTCTTTGAATTTCGCTTTTTGTCGGTGTTGGCCTCGCCGCAAGCTTTCTAGAAAAAAAAGTATGCCCCGATCGGACAACGGATGCAAAAGTTATGCTCGTTTTAGGTTATAGGTCTCATTTTTCGTGTGCTTACACCCACGGTGTGCTGAACCGAGTGGCCGAAGCATGTGGGTTACCTTCCATGGTTCCTTGTGTAGCCATAAACTCGATAGTCTAGGCGTCGCTCATGATACGGTGGGTGAGTCCTCCACCGCGATGGCGTTTGACGCTGTATTGAATGTAACCTGCTGGCGGTAGGAGGTATTCGGGGCAGTACCTTAACCATAGGGAAGTATTTATTTTGTAAAAAATTATATACTATTCTACTCTTTGAATTTAGCTTTATGTCGGCGTTGGCCTCGCCGCAAGCTTTCTAGAAAAAAAAAGTATGCCTCGATCGGACAACGGATGCAAAAGTTATGCTCGTTTTAGGTTATAGGTCTCCTTTTTCGTGTGCTTACACCGACTGTGTGCTGAACCGAGTGGCCGAAGCATGTGGGTTACATTCCATGGTTCCTCGTGTAGCCATAAACTCGATAGTCTAGGTGCGGTTTAGGAAACTGTGGGATAGTCCTCCACCGCGATGGATTCCTACATTGTATTGAATGTAACATGGTAGCAGTAGGAGTACTCGGGGCGATATCTCAACCATAGGGAATTATTTATTTTTTTATAAAATTATATACTATTCTACTCTTTGAATTTCGCTTTTGGTTAGTGTTGGCCTCGCCGCTAGCTTTCTAGAAAAAAAAGTATGCCCCGATCGGACAACGGATGCAAAAGTTATGCTTGTTTTAGGTTATAGGTCTCCTTTTTCGTATGCTTACACACACGGTTTGATAAACCGCATGCCCGAATGATGTGGGTTACCTTCCATGGTTCCATGTGTACCCATAAATGTGGTAGTCTAGGCGCGGTTCATGATATGGTGGGCGAGTCCTCCACCACGATGGAGTTCGACGTTGTATTGAATGTAACATGCTAGCAGTAGGATGTACTCGGGGCGGTACCTCAACCATAGGGGAGAATTTATTTTTATAAAATTATATACTATTCTACTCTTTGAATTTTTCTTTTTGTCGGTATTGGCCTTGCTGCAAGCTTTCTAGAAAAAAAGTATGCCCCGAACAGACAACGGACGCATAAGTTATGCTCGTTTTAGGTTATAGGTCTCATTTTTCGTGTGCTTACACCCACGGTGTGCTGAACCGCGTGGACGAGGGATGTAGGTTACCCTCCATGGTTCGTTGTGTACCCATAACCTTGGTAGTCTAGGCACGGTTCATTATACGATGGGCGAGTCCTCCACCACGATGGAGTTCGACGCGGTATTGAATGTAACATGCTGGCAGTAGGAAGTATTCGGGGCAGTATCTTAACCACAGGGAAGAATTTATTTTGTAAAAATATATATACTATTCTACTCTTTGAATTTCGCTTTTTGTCGGTGTTGGCCTCGCCGCAAGCTTTCTAGAAAAAAAAAGTATGCCCCGATCGGACAACGGATGCAAAAGTTATGCTCGTTTTAGGTTATAGGTCTCATTTTTCGTGTGCTTACACCCACGGTGTGCTGAACCGAGTGGCCGAAGCATGTGGGTTACCTTCCATGGTTCCTTGTGTAGCCATAAACTCGATAGTCTAGGCGCCGCTCATGATACGGTGGGTGAGTCCTCCACCGCGATGGCGTTTGACGCTGTATTGAATGTAACCTGCTGGCGGTAGGAGGTATTCGGGGCAGTACCTTAACCATAGGTAAGTATTTATTTTGTAAAAAATTATATACTATTCTACTCTTTGAATTTAGCTTTTTGTCGGTGTTGGCCTCGCCGCAAGCTTTCTAGAAAAAAAAAGTATGCCCCGATCGGACAACGGATGCAAAAGTTATGCTTATTTTAGGTTATAGGTCTCCTTTTTCGTATGCTTACACACACACTGTGATGAACCGCGTTCCCGAATGATGTGGGTTACCTTTGATGGTTCCTTGTGTACCCATAAATGCGGTAGTCTAGGCGCGATTCATGATATGGTGGGCGAGTTCTCCACCGCGATGGAGTTCGACGTTGTATTGAATGTAACATGCTAGCTGTAGGAGGTACTCGGGGCGATATGTCAACCATAGGGAATTATTTATTTTTTATAAAATTATATACTATTCTACTCTTTGAATTTCGCTTTTTGTCAGTGTTGGCCTCGCTGCAAGCTTTCTAGAAAAAAAAGTATGCCCCGATCAGACAACAGATGCAAAAGTTATGCTCGCTTTAGGTTATAGGTCTCCTTTTTTGTGTGCTTACACCCACGGTGTGCCGAACCACGTGGCCGAGGGATGTGGGGGTACCTTCCATGGTTCCTTGTGTACCCATAAACTCGGTAGTCTAGGCGTGGTTCCTGACACGGTGGGTGACTCCTCCACCACGATGGAGTTCGATGCTGTATTGAATGTAACATGCTGGTAGTAGGAGGTATTCGGGGCAGTATCTTAACCATATGGAAGTATTTATTTTGTAAAAAAATATATACTATTCTACTCTTTGAATTTCGCTTTTTGTCGGTGTTGGCCTCACCGCAAGCTTTCTAGAAAGAAAAAGTATGCAACGATCAGACAACAGATGCAAAAGTTATGCTCGTTTTAGGATATAGGTCTCCTTTTTCGTGTTCTTACACCCACGGTGTGCTGAACCGCGTGGCCGAGGGATGTGGGGGTACCTTCCATGGTTCCTTGTGTACCCATAAACTCGGTATTCTAGGCATGGTTCATTATACGGTGGGTGAGTCCTCCACCACGATGGAGTTCGATGCTATATTGAATGTAACATGCTGGCAGTAGGTGGTATTCGGGGTAGTATCTTAGCCATATGGAAGTATTTATTTTGTAAAAAATTATATCTCTTCTACTCTTTGAGTTTCACTTTTTGTCGGTATTGGCCTTGCCGCAAGAGTTTTCTGAAAAAAAAGCATGCCACGAACGGACAATGGACGCAAAAGTTACGCTCGTTTTAGGTTATAGGTCTCATTTTTGGTGTGCTTACATCCATGATGGGCTGAACCGCGTGGCCGAGGGATGTGGGTTACCTTCCATGGTTTCTTGTGTACCCATAGACTCAGTAGTCTAGGCGCAGTTCATGATACGGTGGGCGAGTCCTCCACCACGATGGAGTTCGACGCTGTATTGAATGTAACCTGCTGGCAGTAGGAGGTATTCGGGGCAGTATCTTAACCATAGGGAAGTATTTATTTTGTAAAAAATTATATACTATTCTACTCTTTGACTTTTGCTTTTTGTCGGTGTTGGCCTCGCCGAAAGCTTTCTACAAAAAAAAGTATGCCCCGATCGAACAACGGATGCAAAAGTTATGCTCGTTTTAGGTTATAGGTCTCCTTTTTCGTGTGCTTACACCGACGGTGTGCGGAAACGAGTGGCTGAAGCATGTGGGTTATCTTCCATGGTTCCTTGTGTAGCCATAAACTAGATAGTCTAGGCGCGGTTCATGATACGGTGGGCGAGTCCTCCACCGCGATGGAGTCCTATGTTGTATTGAATGTAACATGCTTGCAGTAGGAGGTACTCAAGGCGATATCTCAATCATTGGGAATTATTTTTTTTTATAAAATTATATACTATTCTACTCTTTGAATATTGCTTTTGTCAGTGTTGGCCTCACCGCAAGCTTTCTAGGAAAAAAAAGGTATGCCCCGATCGGACAACGGATGCAAAAGTTATGCTTATTTTAGGTTATAGGTCTCCTTTTTCGTATGCTTACACACACGGTGTGATGAACCGCGTGCCGAATGATGTGGGTTACCTTCGATGGTTCCTTGTGTACCCATAAATGCGGTAGTCTAGGCGCGGTTCATGATATGGTGGGCGAGTCCTCCACCGCGATGGAGTTCGACGTTGTATTGAATCTAACATGCTAGCTGTAGGAGGTACTCGGGGCGATATGCCAACCATAGGGAATTATTTATTTTTTATAAAATTATATACTATTCTACTCTTTGAATTTTGCTTTTTGTTAGTGTTGGCCTCGCCGCAAGCTTTCTAGAAAAAAAAGTATGCCCCGATCCAACAATGGATGCAAAAATTATGCTCGTTTTAGGTTATAGGTTTTCTTTTTTGTGTGCTTACACCCACGGTGTGCCGAACAACGTGGCCGAGGGATGTGGGGGTACCTTTTATGGTTCCTTGTGTACCCATAAACTCGGTAGTCTAGGCGTGGTTCATGACACGGTGGGTGACTCCTCCACCACGATGGAGTTCGATGCTGTATTGAATGTAACATGCTGGTAGTACGAGGTATTCGGGGCAGTGTCTTAACCATAGGGAAGTATTTATTTTGTAAAAAATATATACTATTCTACTCTTTGAATTTCGCTTTTTGTCGGTGTTGGCCTCGCCGCAAGCTTTATAGAAAAAAAAGCATACCCCGATCAGACAACGGATGCAAAAGTTGTGCTCGTTTTAGGTTATAGGTCTCCTTTTTCGTGTTCTTACACCCACGGTGTGCTGAACCGCGTGGCTGTGGGATGTGGGGGTACCTTCCATGGTTCCTTGTGTACCCATAAACTCGGTATTCTAGGCGTGGGTCATGATACGGTGGGTGAGTCCTCCACTACGATGGAGTTTGATGCTATATTGAATATAACATGCTGGTAGTAGGAGGTATTCGGGGCAGTATCTTAGCCATAGGGAAGCATTTATTTTGTAAAAAATTATATCTCTTCTACTCTTTGAGTTTCACTTTTTGTCGGTATTGGCCTTGCCGCAAGCTTTCTAGAAAAAAAAGTATGCCCCGATAGGACAACGGATGCAAAAGTTATGCTCGTTTTAGGTTATAGGTCTCATTTTTCATGTGCTTACACCCACGGTGTGCTGAACCGAGTGGCCGAAGCATGTGGGTTACTTTCCATGGTTCCTTGTGTAGCCATAAACTCGATAGTCTAGGCGCCGCTCATGATACGGTGGGTGAGTCCTCCACCGCGATGGAGTTTGACGCTGTATTGAATGTAACCTGCTGGCGGTAGGAGGTATTCGGGGCAGTACCTTAACCATAGGGAAGTATTTATTTTGTAAAAAATTATATACTATTCTACTCTTTGAATTTAGCTTTTTGTCAGTGTTGGCCTCACCGCAAGCTTTCTAGAAAAAAAAAGTATGCCCCGATCGGACAACGGATGCAAAAGTTATGCTTATTTTAGGTTATAGGTCTCCTTTTTCGTATGCTTACACACACGGTGTGATGAACCGCGTGCCCGAATGATGTGGGTTACCTTCGGTGGTTCCTTGTGTACACATAAATGCGGTAGTCTAGGCGCGATTCATGATATGGTGGGCGAGTTCTCCACCGCGATGGAGTTCGACGTTGTATTGAATGTAACATGCTAGCTGTAGGAGGTACTCGGGGCGATATGTCAACCATAGGGAATTATTTATTTTTTATAAAATTATATACTATTCTACTCTTTGAATTTCGCTTTTTGTCGGTGTTGGCCTCGCCGCAAGCTTTCTAGAAAAAAAAAGTATGCAACGATCAGACAACAGATGCAAAAGTTATGCTCGTTTTAGGATATAGGTCTCCTTTTTCGTGTTCTTACACCCACGGTGTGATGAACCGCGTGGCCGAGGGATGTGGGGTACCTTCCATGGTTCCTTGTGTACCCATAAACTCGGTAGTCTAGGCGTGGTTCATGATACGGTGGGTGAGTCCTCCACCACGATGGAGTTCGATGCTATATTGAATGTAACATGCTGGCAGTAGGAGGTATTCGGGGCAGTATCTTAACCATAGGGAAGTATGTATTTTGTAAAAAATTATATACTATTCTACACTTTGACTTTAGCTTTTTGTCGGTGTTGGCCTCGCCGAAAGCTTTCTACAAAAAAAAGTATGCCCCGATCGAATAACGGATGCAGAAGTTATGCTCGTTTTAGGTTATAGGTCTCCTTTTTCGTGTGCTTACACCGACGGTGTGCGGAAACGAGTGGCTGAAGCATGTGGGTTATCTTCCATGGTTCCTTGTGTAGCCATAAACTAGATAGTCTAGGCGCGGTTCATGATACGGTGGGCGAGTCCTCCACCGCGATGGAGTCCTATGTTGTATTGAATGTAACATGCTTGCAGTAGGAGGTACTCAGGGCGATATCTCAATCATTGGGAATTATTTATTTTTTATAAAATTATATACTATTCTACTCTTTGAATATTGCTTTTTGTCAGTGTTGGCCTCATCGCAATCTTTCTAGAAAAAAAAAGTATGCCCCGATCGGACAACGGATGCAGAAGTTATGCTTATTTTAGGTTATAGGTCTCCTTTTTCGTATGCTTACACACACGGTGTGATGAAACACGTGCCCAAATGATGTGGGTTAACTTCCAAGGTTCCTTTTGTACCCATAAATGCGGTAGTCTAGGCGCGGTTCATGATATGGTCGATGAGTCCTTCACCGCGATGGAGTTCGACGTTGTATTGAATGTAACATGCCAGCAGTAGGAGGTACTCGGGGCGGTATCTCAACCATAGGGAAGAATTTATTTTTTATAAAATTATATACTATTTTATTCTTTCAATTTCACTTTTTGTCGGTATTGGCCTTGCTGCAAGTTTTCTAAAAAAAAGTATGCCACAAATGGACAGTGGACACAAAAGTTACGCTCGTTTTAGGTTATAGGTCTTATTTTTCGTGTGCTTATACCCACGATGTGCTGAACCGCGTGGCCGAGGGATGTGGGTTACCTTCCATGGTTCCTTGTGTACCCATAAACTCGGTAGGCTAGGCGTGGTTCATGATACAGTGGGTGAGTCCTCCACCACGAAGGAGTTCAATGCTATATTGAATATAACATGCTGGCAGTAGGAGGTATTCGGGACAGTATCTTAACCATAGGGAGGTATTTATTTTGTCAAAAATTATATACTATTCTACACTTTGAATTTCACTTTTTGTCGGTTTTAGCCTTGCCGCATGTTTTCTAAAAAAAAAGTATGCCACGAATGTACAACGGACGCAAAAGTTACGCTCGTTTTAGGTTATAGGTCTCATTTTTCGTGTGCTTACAACCACGGTGTGCTGAACCACATGGCCGAGGGATGTGGCTTACCTTCCATGGTTCCTTGTGTACCCATAAACTCGGTAGTCTAGGCGTGGTTCATGATATGGTGGGCGAGTCCTCCACCGTGATGGAGTTCGACGTTGTATTGAATGTAACATGCTAGCTGTAGGAGGTACTCGGGGCGATATGCCAACCATAGGGAATTATTTATTTTTTATAAAATTATATACTATTCTACTCTTTGAATATCGCTTTTTGTCAGTGTTGGCCTGGCCGCATGCTTTCTAGAAAAAAAAAGTATGCCCCGATCGGACAACGGACGCAAAAGTTATGCTCGTTTTAGGTTATAGGTCTCTTTTTTCGTGTGCTTACACCCACGGTGTGCTGAACCGAGTGGCCAAAACATGTGGGTTACCTTCGATGGTTCCTTGTGTAGCCATAAACTCGATAGTTTAGGCGCGGTTGATGATACGTTGGGCGAGTCCTCCACCGCGATGGAGTCCTACGTTGTATTGAATGTAACATGCTAGCTGTAGGAGGTACTCGGGGCGATATCTCAACCATAGAGAATTATTTATTTTTTATAAAATTATATACTATTCTACTCTTTGAATTTCGCTTTTTGTCAGTGTTGGCCTCACCGCAAGCTTTCTAGAAAAAAAAAGTATGCCCCGATCAGACAACGGATGCAAAAGTTATGCTTATTTTAGGTTATAGGTCTCCTTTTTCATGTGCTTACACCCACGGTGTGCTGAACCGAGTGGTCAAAGCATGTGGGTTACCTTCCATGGTTCCTTGTGTACCCATAAACTCGGTAGTCTAGGCGTGGTTCATGATACGGTGGGTGAGTCCTCCATCACGATGGAGTTCGATGCTGTATTGAATATAACATGCTGGTAGTAGGAGGTATTCGGGGCAGTTTCTTAGCCATAGGGAAGTATTTATTTTGTAAAAAATTATATACTATTCTACTCTTTGAGTTTCACTTTTTGTCGATATTGGCCTTGCTGCAAGTTTTCTAAAAAAAAGTATGCCACAAACGGACAATGGACACAAAAATTACGCTCGTTTTAGGTTATAGGTTTTATTTTTCGTGTGCTTACACCCACGGTGTGCTGAACCGGGTGGCCGAGGGATGTGGGTTACCTTCCATGGTTCCTTGTGTACCCATAAACTCGGTAGTCTAGGCGCGGTTCATGATACGGTGGGTGAGTCCTCCACCACGATGGAGTTCGACGCTGTATTGAATGTAACCTACTGGCAGTAGGAGGTATTCGAGGCAGTATCTTAACCATAGGGAAGTATTTATTTTGTAAAAAAATATATACTATTCAACTCTTTGAATTTTGCTTTTTGTCAGTGTTGGCCTCGCCGCATGCTTTCTAGAAAAGAAAAGTATGCCCCGATTGGACAACGGACACAAAAGTTATGCTCGTTTTAGGTTATAGGTCTATTTTTTCGTGTGCTTAAACCCACGGTGTGCTGAACCGAGTGGCCAAAACATGTGGGTTACCTTCCATGGTTCCTTGTGTAGCCATAAACTCGATAGATTAGGCGCGGTTCATGATACGGTGGGCGAGTCCTCCACCGCGATGGAGTCCTACGCTGTATTGAATGTAACATGCTAGCAGTAGGAGGTACTCGGGGCGATATCTGAACCACAGGGAATTATTTATTTTTTATAAAATTATATACTATTCTACTCTTTGAATTTCGCTTTCTGTCAGTGTTGGCCTCACCGCATGCTTTCTAGAAAAAAAAAGTATGCCCCAATCGGACAACGGATGCAAAAGTTCTGCTCGTTTTAGGTTATAGGTCTCATTTTTCGTGTGCTTACACCGACGGTGTGCTGAACCGAGTGGCCGAAGCATGTGGGTTACCTTCCATGGTTCCTTGTGTAGCCATAAACTCGATAGTCTAGGCGCCGCTCATGATACGGTGGGTGAGTCCTCCACCGGATGGAGTTTGACGCTGTATTGAATGTAACCTGCTGGACTGTAGGAGGTATTCGGGGCAGTACCTTAACCATAGGGAAGTATTTATTTTGTAAAAAATTATATACTATTCTACTCTTTGAATTTAGCTTTTTGTCGGTGTTGGCCTCGGCTGCAAGCTTTCTAGAAAAAAAAGTATGCCTCGATCGGACAACGGATGTAAAAGTTATGCTCATTTTAGGTTATAGGTCTCCTTTTTCATGTGCTTACACCGACGGTGTGCTGAACCGAGTGGCCGAAGAATGTGGGTTACCTTCCATGGTTCCTTGTGTAGCCATAAACTCGATAGTCTAGGCGCCGTTCATGATACGGTGGGCGAGTCCTCCACCGTGATGGAGTCCTATGTTGTATTGAATGTAACATGCTAGCAGTAGGAGGTACTCGGGGTGATATGCCAACCATAGGGAATTATTTATTTTTTATAAAATTATATACTATTCTACTCTTTGAATTTCGCTTTTTGTCAGTGTTGGCCTCGCCGCATGCTTTCTAGAAAAAAAAAGTATGCCCCGATCGGACAACGGATGCAAAAGTTATGCTCGTTTTAGGTTATAGGTCTCATTTTTCGTGTGCTTACACCCACGGTGTGCTGAACCGCGTGGCCGAAGGATGTGGGTTACCTTCCATGGTTCCTTGTGTAGCCCATAAACTCGGTAGTCTAGGCGCGGTTCATGATACGGTGGGCGAGTCCTCCACCACGATGGAGTTCGACGTTGTATTGAATGTAACATGCTGGCAGTAGGAGGTATTCGGGGCAGTATCTTAACCATAGGGAAGTATTTATTTTGTAAAAAATTATATACTATTCTACTCTTTGAATTTAGCTTTTTGTCGGTGTTGGCCTCGCCGCAAGCTTTCTAGAAAAAAAAAGTATGCCCCGATCGGACAACGGATGCAAAAGTTATGCTCGTTTTAGGTTATAGGTCTCCTTTTTCGTGTGCTTACACCCACGGTGTGCTGAACCGAGTGGCCAAAGCATGTGTGTTACCTTCCATGGTTCCTTGTGTAACCATAAACTCGGTAGTCTAGGCGTGGTTCATGATACAGTGGGTGAGTCCTCCATCACGATGGAGTTCGATGCTGTATTGAATATAACATGCTGGCAGTAGGAGGTATTCGGGGCAGTATCTTAGCCATAGGGAAGTATTTATTTTGTAAAAAATTATATACTATTCTACTCTTTGAGTTTCACTTTTTGTCGGTATTGGCCTTGCTGCAAGTTTTCTAAAAAAAAGTATGCCACGAACGGATAACGGACGCAAAAGTTACGCTCGTTTTAGGTTATAGGTTTTATTTTTCGTGTCCTTACACCCACGGTGTGCTGAACCGCGAGGCCGAGGGATGTGGGTTACGTTCCATGGTTCCTTGTGTACCCATAAACTCGGTAGTCTAGGCGCGGTTCATGATATGGTGGGTGAGCCCTCCACTACGATGGAGTTCGACGCTGTATTGAATGTAACCTACTGGCAGTAGGAGGTATTCGGGGCAGTATCTTAACCAAAGGGAAGTATTTATTTTGTAAAAAAATATATACTATTCAACTCTTTGAATTTTGCTTTTTGTCAGTGTTGGCCTCGCCGCATGCTTTCTAGAAAAAAAAAGTATGCCCTGATCGGACAACGGACACAAAAGTTATGCTCGTTTTAGGTTATAGGTCTATTTTTTCGTGTGCTTAAACCCACGGTGTGCTGAACCGAGTAGCCAAAACATGTGGGTTACCTTCCATGGTTCCTTGTGTAGCCATAAACTCGATAGACTAGGCGCGGTTCATGATATGGTGGGCGAGTCCTCCACCGCGATGGAGTTCGACGTTGTATTGAATGTAACATGCTAGCTGTAGGAGGTACTCGGGGCGATATCTCCACCATTGGGAAGAATTTATTTTTTATAAAATTATATACTATTCTACTCTTTGAATTTCGCTTTCTGTCGATATTGGCCTTGCTGCAAGCTTTCTAGAAAAAAAGGTATGCCCCGAACGGACAACGGACGCAAAAGTTATGCTTGTTTTAGGTTATAGGTCTCATTTTTGTGTGCTTACACCCACGGTGTGCTGAACCGCGTGGACGAGGGATGTGGGTTACCATCCATGGTTCCTTGTGTACCCATAAACTCAGTAGTCTATGCATGGTTCATTATACGGTGGGCGAGTCCTCCACCATGATGGAGTCCGACGCTGTATTGAATGTAACATGCTGGCAGTAGGAGGTATTCGGTGTAGTATCTTAACCATAGGGAAGTATTTATTTCGTAAAAAATTATTTACTATTCTACTCTTTGAATTTAGCTTTTGTCGGTGTTGGCCTCGCTGCAAGCTTTCTAGAAAAAAAAAGTATGCCGTGATCGGACAACGGATGCAAAAGTTATGCTCGTTTTAGGTTATAGGTCTCCTTTTTCGTGTGCTTACACCCACGATGTGCTGCACCGAGTGGCCGAAGCATGTGGGTTGCCTTCCATGGTTCCTTGTGTAGCCATAAACTCGATGGTCTAGGCGCGGTTCATGATACGGTGGGCGAGTCCTCCACCGCGATGGCAGTCCTACGTTGTATTGAATGTAACATGCTAGCAGTAGGAGGTACTCGGGGGATATCTCAACCATAGGGAATTATTTATTCTTTATAAAAATTATGTACTATTCTACTCTTGGAATTTTGCTTTTTGTCAGTGTTGGCCTCACCGCAAGCTTTCTAGAAAAAAAAAGTATGCCCCGATCGGACCACGGATGCAAAAGTTATGCTTAGTTTTAGGTTATAGGTCTCCTTTTTCGTATGCTTACACACACGGTGTGATGAACCGACTTGCCCAAATGATGTGGGTTACCTTCCATGGTTCCTTGTGTACCATAAATGCGGTAGTCTAGGTGCGGTTCATGATACGGTGGGCGAGTCCTCCACCACGATGGAGTCCGACGCTGTATTGAATGTAACATGCTGGCAGTAGGAGGTATTCGGTGCAGTATCTTAACCATAGCGAAGTATTTATTTTGTAAAAAATTATATACTATTCTACTCTTTGAATTTAGCTTTTTGTCGGTGTTGGCCTCGCCGCAAGCTTTCTAGAAAAAAAAAGTATGCCCCGATCGGACAACGGATGCAAAAGTTATGCTCATTTTAGGTTATAGGTCTCCTTTTTCATGTGCTTACACCCACGATGTGCTGCACCGAGTGGCCGAAGCATGTCGGTTACCTTCCATGGTTCCTTGTGTAGCCATAAACTCGATGGTCTAGGCGCGGTTCATGATACGGTGGGCGAGTCCTCCACCGCGATGGAGTCCTACGTTGTATTGAATGTAACATGCTAGCAGTAGGAGGTGCTTGGGGCGATATCTCAACCATAGAGAATTATTTATTTTGTTATAAAATTATATATTATTCTACTCTTTGAATTTTGCATTTTGTCAGTGTTGGCCTTGCTGCAAGCTTTCTAAAAAAAAAGTATGCCCCGATCGGACAACGAATGCAAAAGTTATGCTTATTTTAGGTTATAGGTCTCCTTTTTCGTATGCTTACACACACGGTGTGATGAACCGCTTGCCCGAATGATGTGGGTTACCTTCCATGGTTCCTTATGTACCCATAAATGTGGTAGTCTAGGCGTGGTTCATGATATGGTGGGCGAGTCCTCCATCGCGATGGAGTTCGACGTTGTATTGAATGTAACATGTTGGGAGTAGGAGGTATTCGGGGCAGTATCTTAACCATAGGGAAGTATTTATTTTGTAAAAATTATATACTATTCTACTCTTTGAATTTAGCTTTTTGTCGGTGTTGGCCTCGCCGCAAGCTTTCTAGAAAAAAAAATTATGCCCCGATCGGACAACGGATGCAAAAGTTATGCTCGTTTTAGGTTATAGGTCTCCTTTTTCATGTGCTTACACCCACGGTGTGCTGAACCGCGTGGCCGAGGGATGTGGGTTACCTTCCATGGTTCCTTGTGTACCCATAAACTCGGTAGGCTAGGCGTGGTTCATGATACAGTGGGTGAGTCCTCCACCACGATGGAGTTCAATGCTATATTGAATATAACATGCTGGCAGTAGGAGGTATTCGGGACAGTATCTTAACCATAGGGAGGTATTTATTTTGTCAAAAATTATATACTATTCTACACTTTGAATTTCACTTTTTGTCGGTTTTAGCCTTGCCGCATGTTTTCTAAAAAAAAAGTATGCCACGAATGCACAACGGACGCAAAAGTTACGCTCGTTTTAGGTTATAGGTCTCATTTTTCGTGTGCTTACACCCACGGTGTGCTGAACCGCATGGCCGAGGGATGTGTCTTACCTTCCATGGTTCCTTGTGTACCCATAAACTCGGTAGTCTAGGCGTGGTTCATGATATGGTGGGCGAGTCCTCCACCGTGATGGAGTTCGACGTTGTATTGAATGTAACATGCTAGTTGTAGGAGGTACTCGGGGCGATATGCCAACCATAGGGAATTATTTATTTTTTATAAAATTATATACTATTCTACTCTTTGAATATCGCTTTTTGTCAGTGTTGGCCTGGCCGCATGCTTTCTAGAAAAAAAAAGTATGCCCCGATCGGACAACGGACGCAAAAGTTATGCTCGTTTTAGGTTATAGGTCTCTTTTTTCGTGTGCTTACACCCACGGTGTGCTGAACCGCGTGGCCGAAGGATGTGGGTTACCTTCCATGGTTCCTTGTGTAGTCATAAACTCGGTAGCCTAGGCGTGGCTCATGATACGGTGGGTGAGTCCTCCACCGCGATGGAGTCCAACATTGTATTGAATGTAACATGCTAGCAGTAGGAGGTACTCGGGGCGATATCTCAAACATAGAGAATTATTTATTTTTTATAAAATTATATACTATTCTACTCTTTTAATTTCTCTTTTTGTCGGTGTTGGCCTTGCTGCAAGCTTTCTAGAAAAAGAAAGTATGCCCCGATCAGACAACGGATGCAAAAGTTATGCTCGTTTTAGGTTATTGGTCTCCTTTTTCGTGTGCTTACATCCACGGTGTGATGAACCGCGTGCCCGAATGATGTGGGTTACCTTCGATGGTTCCTTGTGTACCCATAAATGCGGTAGTCTAGCCGTGGTTCATGATATGGTGGGCGAGTCCTCCACCGCGATGGAGTTCGACGTTGTATTGAATGTAACATGCTAGCAGTAGGAGGTACTCGGGGCGATATCTCAACCATAGGGAAGAATTTATTTTTTATAAAATTATATACTATTCTACTCTTTCAATTTCGCTTTTTGACGGTATTGGCCTCGCTGCAAGCTTTCTAGAAAAAAAGTATGCCCCGAACGGACAACGAACACAAAATTTACGCTCATTTAAGGTTATAGGTCTCATTTTTCGTGTGCTTACACCCACGGTGTGCTGAACCACATGGACGAGGGATGTGGGTTACCTTCCATGGTTCCTTGTGTACCCATAAACTTGGTAGTCTAGGCACGGTTCATTATACGGTGGGTGAGTCCTCCACCACGATGGAGTCCGACGCTGTATTGAATTTAACATGCTGGCAGTAGGAGGTATTCGGGGTAGTATCTTAACCATAGAGAAGTATTTATTTTGTAAAAAATTATATACTATTCTACTCTTTGAATTTTGCTTTTTGTCGGTGTTGGCCTTGCCGCAAGCTTTCTAGAAAAAAAAAGTATGCCCCGGTCGGACAATGGATGCAAAAGTTATGCTTGTTTTTGGTTATAGGTCTTCTTTTTCGTGTGCTTACACCAACGGTGTGCTGAACCGCGTGGCCGAGGGATGTGGGTTACCTTCCATGGTTCCTTGTGTACCCATAAACTCAGTAGTCTAGGCGTGGTTCATGATACGGTGGGTGAGTCCTCCACCACGATGGAGTTCGATGCTGTATTGAATGTAACATGCTGGCAGTAGGAGGTATTCGGGGCAGTATCTTAATCATAGGGAAGTATTTATTTTGTAAAAAATTATATACTATTCTAATCTTTGAATTTCACTTTTTGTCGGTATTGGCTTTGCACCAAGTTTTCTAAAAATAAAGTATGCCACGAATGGACAACAGACGCAAAAGTTACGCTCGTTTTAGGTTATAGGTCTCATTTTTCGTGTGCTTACACCCACGGTGTGCTGAACCGCATGGCCGAGGGATGTGGGTTACCTTCCACGGTTCCTTGTGTACCCATAAACTCGGTAGTCTAGGCACGGTTCATGATACGGTGGGCGAGTCCACCACCACGATGGACTTGGACGCTGTATTGAATGTAACATGCTGGCAGTAGGAGGTATTCGAGGCAGTATCATAACCATAGGGAAGTATATATTTTGTTAAAAATTATAGACTATTCTACTCTTTGAATTTCGCTTTTTGTCACTGTTGGCCTTGCCGCAAGCTTTCTAGAATAAAAAAGTATGCCCCGATCGGACAACGGATGCAAAAGTTATGCTCGTTTTAGGTTATAGGTCTCATTTTTCATGTGCTTACACCCACGGTGTGCTGAACCGCGTGGCCGAGGGATGTGGGTTACCTTCCATGGTTCCTTGTGTACCCATAAACTCGGTAGTCTAGGCGCGGTTCATGATATGGTGGGTGAGTTCTCCACCACGATGGAGTTCGATGCTGTATTGAATCTAACATGCCGGCAACAGGAGGTATTCGGGCAGTATCTTAACCATAGGGAAGTATTTATTTGGTAAAAAATTATATACTATTCTACTCTTTGAATTTTCCTTTTTGTCGGTGTTGGCCTCGCCGCAAGCTTTCTAGAAAAAAAAGTATGCCCCGATCGGACAACGGATGCCAAAGTTATGCTTGTTTTAGGTTATAGGTCTCCTTTTTCGTGTGCTTACACACACGGTGTGCTGAACCGCGTGGCCGAAGGATGTGGGTTACCTTCCATGGTTCCTTGTGTAGCCATAAACTCGGTAGTCTAGGCGCGGTTCATGATACGGTGGGTGAGTCCTCCACCGCGATGGAGTCCGACGTTGTATTGAATGTAACATGCTAGCAGTAGGAGGTACTCGGGGCGATATCTCAAACGTAGGGAATTATTTATTTTTTATAAAATTATATATTATTCTACTCTTTGAATTTCTCTTTTTGTCGGTGTTGGCCTTGCTGCAAGATTTCTTGAAAAAGAATGTATGCCCCGATCAGACAACGGATGCAAAAGTTATGCTCGTTTTAGATTATTGGTCTCCTTTTTCGTGTGCTTACATCCACGGTGTAATGAACCGCGTGCCTGAAGTATGTGGGTTACCTTCCATGGTTCCTTGTGTACCCATAAATGCAGTAGTCTAGGCGCGGTTCATGATATGGTGGGCCAGTCCTCCACCGCGATGGAGTTCGACGTTGTATTGAATGTAACATGCTAACAGTAGGAGGTACTCGGGGTGGTATCTCAACCATAGAGAAGTATGTATTTTTTATAAAATTATATACTATTCTACTCTTTCAATTTTTCTTTTTGTTGGTATTGGCCTCGCCACAAGCTTTCTAGAAAAAAAGTATGCCCCGGACGGACAACATACGCAAAAGTAACGCTCGTTTTAGGTTATAGGTCTCATTTTTCATGTGCTTACACCCACAGTGTGCTGAACCGCGTGGCTGAGGGATGTGGGTTACCTTCCATGGTTCCTTGTGTACCCATAAACTCGGTAGTCTAGGCGCGGTTCATGATACGGTGGGCGAGTCCTCCACCACGATGGAGTTTGACGTTGTATTGAATGTAACATGCTGGCAGTAGGAGGTATTCGGGGCAGTATCTTGACCATAGGGAAGTATTTATTTTGTAAAACATTAAATACTATTCTACTCTTTGAATTTATCTTTTTGTCGGTATTGACCTCGCCGCATGCTTTCTAGAAAAAAAAGTATGCCCCGATCGGACAACGGATGCAGAAGTTATGCTCGTTTTAGGTTATAGGTCTCATTTTTCATGTGCTTACACCCACGGTGTGCTGAACCGCGTGGCCGAGGGATGTGGGTTACCTTCCATGGTTCCGTGTGTACCCATAACCTCGGTAGTCTAGGCGCGGTTCATGATACGGTGGCCGAGTCCTCCACCACGATGGAGTTCGACGCTGTATTGAATGTAACATGCTGGCAGTAGGAGGTATTCGGGGCAGTATCTTAACCATAAGGAAGTATTTATTTTGTAAAAAATTATATACAATTCTACTCTTTGAATTTCGCTTTTTGTCGGTGTTGGCCTCGCTGCATGCTTTCTAGGAAAGAAAAGTATGCCCCGATTGGACAACGGACACAAAAGTTATGCTCGTTTTAGGTTATAGGTCTATTTTTTCGTGTGCTTAAACCCACGGTGTGCTGAACCGAGTGGCCAAAACATGTGGGTTACCTTCCATGGTTCCTTGTGTAGCCATAAACTCGATAGACTAGGCGCGGTTCATGATACGGTGGGCGAGTCCTCCACCGCGATGGAGTCCGACGCTGTATTGAATGTAACATGCTGGCAGTAGGAGGTATTCGGTGTAGTATCTTAACCATAGGGAAGTATTTATTTTGTAAAAAATTATTTACTATTCTACTCTTTGAATTTCGCTTTTTGTCGGTGTTGGCCTCGCTGCAAGCTTTCTAGAAAAAAAAAGTATGCCGTGATCGGACAACGGACACAAAAGTTATGCTCGTTTTAGGTTATAGGTCTCCTTTTTCGTGTGCTTACACCCACGATGTGCTGCACCGAGTGGCCGAAGCATGTGGGTTACCTTCCATGGTTCCTTGTGTAGCCATAAACTCGATAGACTAGGCGCGGTTCATGATACGGTGGGCGAGTCCTCCACCGCGATGGAGTCCTACGTTGTATTGAATGTAACATGCTAGCAGTAGGAGGTACTCGGGGCGATATCTCAACCATAGGGAATTATTTATTCTTTATAAAATTATGTACTATTCTACTCTTGGAATTTTGCTTTTTGTCAGTGTTGGCCTCACCGCAAGCTTTCTAGAAAAAAAAAGTATGCCCTAATCGGACCACGAATGCAAAAGTTATGCTCGTTTTAGGTTATAGGTCTCCTTTTTCGTATGCTTACACACGCGGTGTGATGAACCACTTGCCCAAATGATGTGGGTTACCTTCCATGGTTCCTTGTGTACCCATAATGCGGTAGTCTAGGTGCGGTTCATGATACGGTGGGCGAGTCCTCCACCACGATGGAGTCCGACGTTGTATTGAATGTAACATGCTGGCAGTAGGAGGTATTCGGTGCAGTATCTTAACCATAGCGAAGTATTTATTTTGTAAAAAATTATATACTATTCTACTCTTTGAATTTAGCTTTTTGTCGGTGTTGGCCTCGCCGCATGCTTTCTAGAAAAAAAAAGTATGCCCCGATCGGACAACGGATGCAAAAGTTATGCTCATTTTAGGTTATAGGTCTCCTTTTTCATGTGCTTACACCCACGATGTGCTGCACCGAGTGGCCGAAGCATGTCGGTTACCTTCCATGGTTCCTTATGTAGCCATAAACTCGATGGTCTAGGCGCGGTTCATGATACGGTGGGCGAGTCCTCCACCGCGATGGAGTCCTACGTTGTATTGAATGTAACATGCTAGCAGTAGGAGGTGCTTGGGGCGATATCTTAACCATAGGGAGGTATTTATTTTGTCAAAAATTATATACTATTCTACACTTTGAATTTCACTTTTTGTCGGTTTTAGCCTTGCCGCATGTTTTCTAAAAAAAAGTATGCCACGAATGTACAACGGACGCAAAAGTTACGCTCGTTTTAGGTTATAGGTCTCATTTTTCGTGTGCTTACACCCACGGTGTGCTGAACCGCATGGCCGAGGGATGTGGGTTACCTTCCATGGTTCCTTGTGTACCCATAAACTCGGTAGTCTAGGCGCGGTTCATGATACGGTGGGCGAGTCCTCCACCACGATGGAGTTTGATGCTATATTGAATGTAACATGCCAGCAATAGGAGGTATTCGGGCAGTATCTTAACCATAGGGAACTATTTATTTGTTAAAAAATTGTATAGCATTCTAATCTTTGAATTTTGTTTTTTGTCGGTGTTGGCCTCGCCGTAAGCTTTCTAGAAAAAAAAGTATGCCCCGATCGGACAACGGATGCCAAAGTTATGTTTGTTTTAGGTTATAGGTCTCCTTTTTCATGTGCTTACACACACGGTGTGCTGAACCGCGTGGCCGAAGGATGTGGGTTACCTTCCATGGTTCCTTGTGTAGTCATAAACTCGGTAGCCTAGGCGTGGCTCATGATACGGTGGGTGAGTCCTCCACCGCGATGGAGTCCGACATTGTATTGAATGTAACATGCTAGCAGTAGGAGGTACTCGGGGCGATATCTCAAACATAGGGAATTATTTATTTTTTATAAAATTATATACTATTCTACTCTTTTAATTTCTCTTTTTGTCGGTGTTGGCCTTGCTGCAAGCTTTCTAGAAAAAGAAAGTATGCCCCGATCAGACAACGGATGCAAAAGTTATGCTCGTTTTAGGTTATTGGTCTCCTTTTTCGTGTGCTTACATCCACGGTGTGATGAACCGCGTGCCCGAATGATGTGGGTTACCTTCGATGGTTCCTTGTGTACCCATAAATGCGGTAGTCTAGCCGTGGTTCATGATATGGTGGGCGAGTCCTCCACCGCGATGGAGTTCGACGTTGTATTGAATGTAACATGCTAGCAGTAGGAGGTACTCGGGGCGATATCTCAACCATAGGGAAGAATTTATTTTTTATAAAATTATATACTATTCTACTCTTTCAATTTCGCTTTTTGTCGGTATTGGCCTCGCTGCAAGCTTTCTAGAAAAAAAGTATGCCCCGAACGGACAACGAACACAAAATTTACGCTCATTTAAGGTTATAGGTCTCATTTTTCGTGTGCTTACACCCACGGTGTGCTGAACCACATGGACGAGGGATGTGGGTTACCTTCCATGGTTCCTTGTGTACCCATAAACTTGGTAGTCTAGGCACGGTTCATTATACGGTGGGTGAGTCCTCCACCACGATGGAGTCCGACGCTGTATTGAATTTAACATGCTGGCAGTAGGAGGTATTCGGGGTAGTATCTTAACCATAGAGAAGTATTTATTTTGTAAAAAATTATATACTATTCTACTCTTTGAATTTCGCTTTTTGTCGGTGTTGGCCTTGCCGCAAGCTTTCTAGAAAAAAAAAGTATGCCCCGGTCGGACAATGGATGCAAAAGTTATGCTTGTTTTTGGTTATAGGTCTTCTTTTTCGTGTGCTTACACCAACGGTGTGCTGAACCGCGTGGCCGAGGGATGTGGGTTACCTTCCATGGTTCCTTGTGTACCCATAAACTCAGTAGTCTAGGCGTGGTTCATGATACGGTGGGTGAGTCCTCCACCACGATGGAGTTCGATGCTGTATTGAATGTAACATGCTGGCAGTAGGAGGTATTCGAGGCAGTATCTTAATCATAGGGAAGTATTTATTTTGTAAAAAATTATATACTATTCTAATCTTTGAATTTCACTTTTTGTCGGTATTGGCTTTGCCCCAAGTTTTCTAAAAATAAAGTATGCCACGAATGGACAATGGACGCAAAAGTTACGCTCGTTTTAGGTTATAGGTCTCATTTTTCGTGTGCTTACACCCACGGTGTGCTGAACCGCATGGCCGAGGGATGTGGGTTACCTTCCACGGTTCCTTGTGTACCCATAAACTCGGTAGTCTAGGCGCGGTTCATGATACGGTGGGCGAGTCCACCACCACGATGGACTTGGACGCTGTATTGAATGTAACATGCTGGCAGTAGGAGGTATTCGAGGCAGTATCATAACCATAGGGAAGTATATATTTTGTTAAAAATTATAGACTATTCTACTCTTTGAATTTCGCTTTTTGTCACTGTTGGCCTTGCCGCAAGCTTTCTAGAATAAAAAAGTATGCCCCGATCGGACAACGGATGCAAAAGTTATGCTCGTTTTAGGTTATAGGTCTCATTTTTCATGTGCTTACACCCACGGTGTGCTGAACCGCGTGGCCGAGGGATGTGGGTTACCTTCCATGGTTCCTTGTGTACCCATAAACTCGGTAGTCTAGGCGCGGTTCATGATATGGTGGGTGAGTTCTCCACCACGATGGAGTTCGATGCTGTATTGAATCTAACATGCCGGCAACAGGAGGTATTCGGGCAGTATCTTAACCATAGGGAAGTATTTATTTGGTAAAAAATTATATACTATTCTACTCTTTGAATTTTCCTTTTTGTCGGTGTTGGCCTCGCCGCAAGCTTTCTAGAAAAAAAAGTATGCCCCGATCGGACAACGGATGCCAAAGTTATGCTTGTTTTAGGTTATAGGTCTCCTTTTTCGTGTGCTTACACACACGGTGTGCTGAACCGCGTGGCCGAAGGATGTGGGTTACCTTCCATGGTTCCTTGTGTAGCCATAAACTCGATAGTCTAGGCGCGGTTCATGATACGGTGGGTGAGTCCTCCACCGCGATGGAGTCCGACGTTGTATTGAATGTAACATGCTAGCAGTAGGAGGTACTCGGGGCGATATCTCAAACATAGGGAATTATTTATTTTTTATAAAATTATATACTATTCTACTCTTTGAATTTCTCTTTTTGTCGTGTTGGCCTTGCTGCAAGATTTCTAGAAAAAGAAAGTATGCCCCGATCAGACAACGGATGCAAAAGTTATGCTCGTTTTAGGATTATGGTCTCCTTTTTCGTGTGCTTACACCACGGTGTAATGAACCGCGTGCCTGAAGTATGTGGGTTACCTTCCATGGTTCCTTGTGTACCCATAAATGCAGTAGTCTAGGCGCGGTTCATGATATGGTGGGCCAGTCCTCCACCGCGATGGAGTTCGACGTTGTATTGAATGTAACATGCTAGCAGTAGGAGGTACTTCGGGGTGGTATCTCAACCATAGAGAAGTATGTATTTTTATAAAATTATATACTATTCTACTCTTTCAATTTTCTTTTTGTCGGTATTGGCCTCGCCACAAGCTTTCTAGAAAAAAAAGTATGCCCCGGATCGGACAACAGGATGCAAAAGTAACGCTCGTTTTAGGTTATAGGTCTCATTTTTCATGTGCTTACACCCACGGTGTGCTGAACCGCGTGGCTGAGGGATGTGGGTTACCTTCCATGGTTCCTTGTGTACCCATAAACTCGGTAGTCTAGGCGCGGTTCATGATACGGTGGGCGAGTCCTCCACCACGATGGAGTTTGACGTTGTATTGAATGTAACATGCTGGCAGTAGGAGGTATTCGGGGCAGTATCTTGACCATAGGGAAGTATTTATTTTGTAAAACATTATATACTATTCTACTCTTTGAATTTATCTTTTTGTCGGTATTGACCTCGCCGCATGCTTTCTAGAAAAAAAGTATGTCCCAAACTGACAACGAACGCAAAAGTTATGCTCATTTTAGGTTATAGGTCTCATTTTTTATGTGCTTACACCCACGGTGTACTGAACCACATGGCCGAAGGATGTGGGTTACCTTTCGTGGTTCCTTGTGTACCCATAAACTCGGTAGTCTAGGCGCGGTTCATGATACGGTGGGCGAGTCCTCCACCACGATGGACTTCGACGCTGTATTGAATGTAACATGCTGGCAGTAGGCGGTATCCGGGGCAGTATCTTAACCATAGGGAAGTATTTATTTTGTAAAAATTATATACAATTCTACTCTTGGAATTTCGCTTTTTATCAATAGCGGCCTCGCCGCAAGCTTTCTAGAAAAAAAAGTATGCCCCGATCGGACAACGGATGCAGAAGTTATGCTCGTTTTAGGTTATAGGTCTCATTTTTCATGTGCTTACACCCACGGTGTGCTGAACCGCGTGGCCGAGGGATGTGGGTTACCTTCCATGTTTCCTTGTGTACCCATAATCTCGGTACTCTAGGCGCGGTTCGTGATACGGTGGGTGAGTCCTCCACCACGATGGAGTTCAATGCTGTATTGAATGTAACATGCCGGTAATAGGAGGTATTCGGGCAGTATCTTAACCATAGGGAAGTATTTATTTGGTAAAAAATTATATAATATTCTACTCTTTGAATTTATCTTTTTGTCGGTATTGACCTCGCCGCATGCTTTCTAGAAAAAAAGTATGTCCCAAACTGACAACGAACGCAAAAGTTATGCTCATTTTAGGTTATAGGTCTCATTTTTTATGTGCTTACACCCACGGTGTACTGAACCACATGGCCGAAGGATGTGGGTTACCTTCGTGGTTCCTTGTGTACCCATAAACTCGGTAGTCTAGGCGCGGTTCATGATACGGTGGGCGAGTCCTCCACCACGATGGAGTTCGATGCTATATTGAATGTAACATGATGGCAGTAGGAGGTATTCGGGGCAGTATCTTAACCATAGGGAAGTATATATTTTGTTAAAAATTATAGACTATTCTACTCTTTGAATTTCGCTTTTTGTCACTGTTGGCCTTGCCGCAAGCTTTCTAGAATAAAAAAGTATGCCCCGATCGGACAACGGATGCAAAAGTTATGCTCGTTTTAGGTTATAGGTCTCATTTTACATGTGCTTACACCCACGGTGTGCTGAACCGCGTGGCCGAGGGATGTGGGTTACCTTCCATGGTTCCTTGTGTACCCATAAACTCGGTAGTCTAGGCGTGGTTCATGATACGGTGGGTGAGTCCTCCATCACGATGGAGTTGTGATGCTGTATTGAATCTAACATGCCGGCAGTAGGAGGTATTCGGGGCAGTATCTTAACCATAGGGAAGTATTGTTTTGTAAAAAAATATATACTATTCTACTCTTTCAATTTCACTTTTGTCGGTATTGGCCTTGCTGCAAGTTTCTAAAAAAAGTATGCCACAAATGGACAGTGGACACAAAAGTTACGCTCGTTTTAGGTTATAGGTCTATTTTTCGTGTGCTTATACCCATGGTGTGCTGAACCGCATGGCTGAGAGATGTGGGTTACATTCCATGGTTCTGTGTGTACCATAACTCGGTAGTCCAGGCGCGGTTCAAGATACGGTGGGCGAGTCCTCCACCACGATGGAGTTTGACGCTGTATTGAATGTAACATGCTGGCAGTAGGAGGTATTCGGGGCAGTATCTTAACCATAGGGAAGTAATTTATTTTGTAAAAAATTATATACAATTCTACTCTTTGAATTTCGCTTTTTGTCGGTGTTGGCCTCGCTACAAGCTTTCTAGAAAAAAAGTATGCCCCGATCGGACAACGGATGCAAAAGTTATGCTTGCTTTAGGTTATAGGTCTCATTTTTCATGTGCTTACACCCACGGTGTGCTCAACCGCGTGGCCAAGGGATGTGGGTTACCTTCCATGTTTCCTTGTGTACCCATAAACTCGGTAGTCTAGGCGCGGTTCGTGATACGGTGGGTGAGTCCTCCACCACGATGGAGTTCAATGCTGTATTGAATGTAACATGCCGGTAATAGGAGGTATTCGGGCAGTATCTTAACCATAGGGAAGTATTTATTTGGTAAAAAATTATATAATATTCTACTCTTTGAATTTTGCTTTTTGTCGGTGTTGGCCTCGCCGTAAGCTTTCTAGAAAAAAAAGTATGCCCCGATCAGGACAACGGATGCCAAAGTTATGCTTGTTTTAGGTTATAGGTCTCCTTTTTTGTGTGCTTACACACACGATGTGCTGAACCGCGTGGCCGAAGGATGTGGGTTATCTTCGATGGTTCCTTGTGTACCCATAAATGCGGTAGTCTAAGCGCGGTTCATGATACGGTGGGCGAGTCCTCCACCACGATGGAGTTCGATGCTGTATTGAATATAACATGATGGCAGTAGGAGGTATTCGGGGCAGTATCTTAACCATAGGGAAGTATTTGTTTTGTAAAAAAATATATACTATTCTACTCTTTCAATTTCACTTTTTGTCGGTATTGGCCTTGCTGCAAGTTTTCTAAAAATAAGTATGCCACAAATGGACAGTGGACACAAAAGTTACGCTCGTTTTAGGTTATAGGTCTTATTGTTCGTGTGCTTATACCCATGGTGTGCTGAACCGCATGGCTGAGGGATGTGGGTTACCTTCCATGGTTCCGTGTGTACCCATAACCTCGGTAGTTTAGGCGCGGTTCATGATACGGTGGGCGAGTCCTCCACCACGATGGAGTTCGACGCTGTATTGAATGTAACATGCTGGCAGTAGGAGGTATTCGGGGCAGTATCTTAACCATAGGGAAGTATTTATTTTGTAAAAAATTATATACAATTCTACTCTTTGAATTTCGCTTTTTGTCAGTGTTGGACTCGCTACATGCTTTCTAGAAAAAAAGTATGCCCCGATCGGACAACGGATGCCAAAGTTATGCTTGTTTTAGGTTATAGGTCTCATTTTTCATGTGCTTACACCCACGGTGTGCTGAACCGCGTGGCCGAGGGATGTGGGTTACCTTCCATATTTCCTTGTGTACCCATAAACTCGGTAGTCTAGGCGCGGTTCGTGATACGGTGGGTGAGTCCTCCACCACGATGGAGTTCAATGCTGTATTGAATGTAACATGCCGGTAATAGGAGGTATTCGGGCAATATCTTAACCATAGGGAAGTATTTATTTGGTAAAAAATTATATAATATTCTACTCTTTGAATTTTGCTTTTTGTCGGTGTTGGCCTCGCCGTAAGCTTTCTAGAAAAAAAAGTATGCCCCGATCGGACAACGGATGCCAAAGTTATGCTTGTTTTAGGTTATAGGTCTCCTTTTTTGTGTGCTTACACACACGATGTGCTGAACCGCGTGGCCGAAGGATGTGGGTTATCTTCGATGGTTCCTTGTGTACCCATAAATGCGGTAGTCTAAGCGCGGTTCATGATACGGTGGGCGAGTCCTCCACCACGATGGAGTTCGATGCTGTATTGAATATAACATGATGGCAGTAGGAGGTATTCGGGGCAGTATCTTAACCATAGGGAAGTATTTGTTTTGTAAAAAAATATATACTATTCTACTCTTTCAATTTCACTTTTTGTCGGTATTGGCCTTGCTGCAAGTTTTCTAAAAAAAAGTATGCCACAAATGGACAGTGGACACAAAAGTTACGCTCGTTTTAGGTTATAGGTCTTATTGTTCATGTGCTTATACCCATGGTGTGCTGAACCGCATGGCTGAGGGATGTGGGTAACCTTCCATGGTTCCGTGTGTACCCATAACCTCGGTAGTCTAGGCGCGGTTCATGATACGGTGGGCGAGTCCTCCACCACGATGGAGTTCGACGCTGTATTGAATGTAACATGCTGGCAGTAGGAGGTATTCGGGGCAGTATCTTAACCATAGGGAAGTATTTATTTTGTAAAAAATTATATATAATTCTACTCTTTGAATTTCGCTTTTTGTCAGTGTTGGACTCGCTACAAGCTTTCTAGAAAAAAAAGTATGCCCCGATCGGACAACGGATGCCAAAGTTATGCTTGTTTTAGGTTATAGGTCTCATTTTTCATGTGCTTACACCCACGGTGTGCTGAACCGCGTGGCCGAGGGATGTGGGTTACATTCCATGTTTCCTTGTGTACCCATAAACTCGGTAGTCTAGGCGCGGTTCGTGATACGGTGGGTGAGTCCTCCACCACGATGGAGTTCAATGCTGTATTGAATGTAACATGCCGGTAATAGGAGGTATTCGGGCAGTATCTTAACCATAGGGAAGTATTTATTTGGTAAAAAATTATATAATATTCTACTCTTTGAATTTTGCTTTTTGTCGGTGTTGGCCTCGCCGTAAGCTTTCTAGAAAAAAAAGTATGCCCCGATCGGACAACGGATGCCAAAGTTATGCTTGTTTTAGGTTATAGGTCTCCTTTTTTGTGTGCTTACACACACGATGTGCTGAACCGCGTGGCCGAAGGATGTGGGTTACCTTCGATGGTTCCTTGTGTACCCATAAATGCGGTAGTCTAAGCGCGGTTCATGATACGGTGGGCGAGTCCTCCACCACGATGGAGTTCGATGCTGTATTGAATATAACATGATGGCAGTAGGAGGTATTCAGGGCAGTATCTTAACCATAGGGAAGTATTTGTTTTGTAAAAAAATATATACTATTCTACTCTTTCAATTTCACTTTTTGTCGGTATTGGCCTTGCTGCAAGTTTTCTAAAAAAAAGTATGCCACAAATGGACAGTGGACACAAAAGTTACGCTCGTTTTAGGTTATATGTCTTATTTTTCGTGTGCTTATACCCATGGTGTGCTGAACCGCATGGCTGAGGGATGTGGGTTACCTTCCATGGTTCCGTGTGTACCCATAACCTCGATAGTCTAGGCGCGGTTCATGATACGGTGGGCGAGTCCTCCACCGCGATGGAGTTCGACGCTGTATTGAATGTAACATGCTGGCAGTAGGAGGTATTCGGGGCAGTATCTTAACCATAGGGAAGTATTTATTTTGTAAAAAATTATATACAATTCTACTCTTTGAATTTCGCTTTTTGTCAGTGTTGGCCTCGCCGCAAGCTTTCTAGAAAAAAAAGTATGCCCCGATCGGACAACGGATGCAAAAGTTATGCTCGTTTTAGGTTATAGGTCTCATTTTTCAGGTGCTTACACCCACGGTGTGCTGAACCGCGTGGCCGAGGGATGTAGGTTACCTTCCTTGTTTCCTTGTTTACCCATAAACTCGGTAGTCTAGGCGCGGTTCATGATACGGTGGATGAGTCCTCCACCATGATGGAGTTCAATGCTGTATTGAATGTAACATGCCGACAATAGGAGGTATTCAGGCAGTATCTTAACCATAGGGAAGTATTTATTTGGTAAAAATTTATATACTATTCTACTCTTTGAATTTTTCTTTTGTCGGTGTTGGCCTCGCCACAAGCTTTCTAGAAAAAAAAGTATGCCCCGATCGGACAACGGATGCCAAAGTTATGCTTGTTTTAGGTTATAGGTCAACTTTTTGTGTGCTTACACACACGGTGTGCGGAACCGCGTCGCCGAAGGATGTGGGTTACCTTCCATGGTTCCTTGTGTAGCCATAAACTCGGTAGTCTAGGCGTGGTTCATGATACGGTGCGTGAGTCCTCCACCGCGATGGAGTCCGATGTTGTATTGAATGTAACATGCTAGCAGTAGGAGGAACTCGGGGCGATATCTCAAACATAGGGAATTATTTATTTTTTATAAATTATATACTATTCTACTCTTTGAATTTCTCTTTTTGTCGGTGTTGGCCTTGCTGCAAGCTTTCTAGAAAAGAATGTATGCCCCGATCAGACAACGAATGCAAAAGTTATGCTCGTTTTAGGTTATTGGTCTCCTTTTTTGCGTGCTTCCATCCACGGTGTGATGAACCGCGTGCCCCGAATGATGTGGGTTACCTTCCATGGTTCCTTGTGTACCCATAAATGCGGTAGTCTAGGCGCGGTTCAAGATATGGTGGGCGAGTCCTCCACCGCGATGGAGTTCGACGTTGTATTGAATATAACATGCTAACAGTAGGAGGTACTCAGGGTCGTATCTCAACCATAGAGAAGTATGTATTTTTTATAAAATTATATACTATTCTACTTTTTTGAATTTTTCTTTTTGTTGGTATTGGCCTCGCCGCCAGCTTTCTAGAAAAAAAGTATGCCCGGACCAGACAACGGACGCAAAGTAACGCTCGTTTTAGGTTATAGGTCTCATTATTCCATGTGCTTACACCACACAATGGTGCTGAACCGC